>JBBPMP010000111.1:0-56263 GCA_038090395.1 Boletales sp. KT-2023a | reverse complement strand
CCGCCGACGCCCACGAAACCCACCCCCCCCTACCCCCCAAACATGGTCCCCCCCCACCTTTCTTCCTTTTTTTTTTTTTTTTTTTTTTCTGAAAAAAGCGCACGTTCGCCAGCCGAACGTCGATCTAGCGCCCATCGGCCGAGTTGCTGCTGCCTCGCTCGCGTTCCAAGGCGGGGGCGAATCGGCAACCTCACTGCCGCCGCCCACGCTCCCCCGCCGTACGATCGCCCCCGCCTCTGCCCCCGTCCCCTCCCCCGCACGGACGCCCGATCCGCCCGCACCGGGCGCTCAGGTCGACATGCTCGTCACGCGCAAGGTGCGTTCCGCACGCCAAACGTGAACAACCATCGCTACACCTCTCGCACCGAACGACAACAGGGCAGCATGCTCTCCGCGTTCAAAAAGACGCAGTTGAGCGGGGCGGTGACGATCCCCCCGGCGTTTTCTGCGCCCAAGAATACGTTTGGGCCGCCGCCGCTGAGGCGGACGAGCTCGGAGACGACGGGGTCGGGCCCAGGTACGGCGGCGGCAGCGGCGGCGGTAGTACAGGCCCCTGCCCCTGTGAGACGGTCGGTCGCGCCGCCGTCACGGTCTGAGCCCGCGGAGCCAGAGGGCGAGTGGGCAGAGGTGTTGTATGATTATAGCAGCGAGGTGCGTTGTATTACGACGAGCCGGCATCGATTTCGGGCGATGATCATCGTCTCCGCGTTAGGATCCTGCCGACCTGGAGATCGAAGTTGGTACGAGGGTGCTCGTCACCGCCAAATCGTCAAATGATTGGTCCGTTTTTTTTTCGACTGAAATGATGGCCGGGTCTGACGAGCTTTGCAGGTGGACCGGCCAGAGAGAGGGACAAGGAAAGGAAGGACTCTTTCCTGCATCATACGTCAAGGTGTTGTGAGGAATCAATGTGTTCATTCATACAGACATCATCATCGAGTGGATCAAAACGACAAGGGTATGATACACGGTCAAATACAGAACGAGAGTATGAGATAGTATGGTTACAGCGGGATAGGTGTCCTTGAAAAACGCACCACATAAATGCAATTACATATCTCTTGGCCATCAGGATGGATCGAGTGTCCGCGGGCACATGCGTTAGAGATGTGAGATGAAAGATCGTCCGTTGCAATGAAAAGAGCGTCTTTTTCGTAGAGGTAACGTTTTCATGTCCGCCTTGTTCGCCAACCCCGGCAAGAAATCAAACGTCGAGGACGTGTTGATGGGCCGCCGCCCGAAAGATGGAGGACCGCGAATGAACCAACCTTCGGAAAGTGCTTCCGTGGGCTTGCGGATGGAGCTCGGGGGGTTCGACAATCGTCACGGCAGGGGGGGCAGCACCAGCTTTGATGGCCGAAATATCCTTGTCTTGGGCCTTTGTCGCCGCGTTCCACATACGGCTCAGGAAACCAGGGGTGCTAAAGCTTTCCTTGATCCGAGGGGATCCGGTAGGGGTACTGACGCCCTTGGAGTGGAGGCCCATTGATGATCCGTACACGTACGAGCTCACGCGCGGCTTCCCGCCATGTCGGTGCACGACTCTGATAGAGCACGCTTCGGGCATAGGGGGACTACAGTTTTCCTGGCTGACTGGAGAGGCATGTCCGATGGCCTTGACGGTCGTCGCAGAGCTGATAGATGACGTATCGGAGACCTTTCTGCCTTCGCGGCGAATTTGAGGTGGAAGAGAGCCAAGGACCGATCGTTTCTCGGAAAAGGGCTTGGCGTCATCACGTTCGTCCTCTGGGCTTGTGATCGAACCGGCGGACGAATCATTGTCCTCGGTCAACGAGTCCATCTCGGAGTCGGTGGTGCCCAACGTATCGGAACTATGGCTGCTCGACAACGGGGATGGTGGAGGTGGGTGTCGACTTGAAGCATTGTGCGGTACGGTCAACCTGTTGGTAGACATTCGTTTGGCAAGGCCACGGACGGTGGAGACAATGGAAGAACCCGTGGGCTGTGGACGAAGAACGGCGTCGGAAGGAGGGGTCGGTGGTTGCTGCGCCTGTGCTCTTGCATATCCGGCCCTGGCGACACGTTCTACAGCAGCGACTCTGGTTTCCTGAGGGCTCGGCAAATCACAGCGAGTGTTAGTGATAAACGGTGCAAAGTGCTCGAGTGCCTCGTTTTCGTCAAAGCGAAGGTCATAGTCGAGGAGAAAGAGGAGCTGCTTTTCCATGAGGTTTACCTCGGAGAGATCAAAGAGCGAGGCATAAGCAGACCAGTGTCTGTTTTTTGGAGACGAGTCGTTGAGATATTTTGCAGCAACGATGAGAGTGGCCAAAAAGACCCTATGTCGGGTGCAGGGCATGCCTGTGCAAGTGGCATCAGGATAAGCGGAGGAGGAGAAAAAGGACGAACCCTTTGCCATGGAAGGGAGCTTTGCACGAAGACGATGGAGGTAGATGAGAGTGGTGAGCAGGGTGGGCACCTGCACGTTGGATCTGAGGATGAGCTTGACGATAAATGACTCCAAGGAAGGGAGGCCATTAGCGGGGGGGGCGTAGTTGTCCGACTGGGTGGGTTTGACAGGGGTCTGTGGCGGGGTGGGGACGGAGGGATGATGTTCTTCAACCATGATAACCTGCGCTGCCTGAAGAGCGATGTACTGGACCATTTCGATCGACACGCGTTTGCCCATCAGGTCAACGAAACCAGGGTTGTGCAAGGACACGGGGAGGAGAGAAGCTGGATGACGACGGTCGGCGGACATTTCTGTTTGTTTTCTTCAAGGGAGTGACTGGTAGCGTTTGTCAAAAATAAAAATAAAACAAAAAAAAAGAAGAAGAGGGGCGAAAATGAAGCAAGAAAAAGGAGGAGAACGAGTGGACGGGCGTGTTTCGGATTTTTATATACAAGGTGAGACGCGTCGAGGTCACGTGGTTTGAAAATCAACCACCATGTCCTCGTCCTTGTCCGTGTCGGATTGGATCGCTACCCTTTCCTTCGTCTTTGGCGGGTGCTGCAGGCAAGTACGCGTCCAGACCGAGAGATATTTAACTTACCGTGTCTGAGTAGCAATGCCATCACGACCGAACGACTCACCTCCAGCTACCCAAATTCCGGCCTCCTCATCACCTTTTTCCAGTTTCTCGTCGTCTCTCTCTACGCCCTTCCCGGCCAGTTTGTATGGTCGGCACCGTTCCCAAAGCTACGGACGCGTAGAGTCCCTCTTTTCCCTTACCTCGTCCAAGTCGTGCTCTTCTTTGCGCTCTCCGTCCTGAACAATGCTGCATTTGCATACGACATACCCATGACCGTCCACATCGTGTTTCGCAGCGGCGGCATGATCATCAACATGCTTCTTGGCTACCTCCTCGTCAACAAACGGTGTGTCCCCCCTTCCACCCACCCCTTCGATCTCATTCGTCTCTAGGTATACCCCCAAACAAGTCCTCTCTGTGCTCATCGTCACCATCGGCATCACCCTCACCACCCTCTCCGCCTCCAATCCCACTGCCTCAGACCTAGTCGACGTTCCCACATCCCTCTACGCCCGAGGCATCTCCATCCTCGCCCTCGCCCTCGTTCTCTCCGGTTTCCTTGGTCTCACTCAAGACTACGTCTTTGCCCGCTACATCAGGCCCACCGAGCAACAGGCCGCGTTGGATCCCCTCGCACAGCCGTCTTGGCAGGAAAACATGTTTTACATCCACTCCCTCCCCCTCCCCCTCTTTTATTTCTCCAGAGCACCCATCGCCACCGAGCTCCTCCGCTTTAGCACCAGTTCCCCCGTCGTGCTCCCCTCCTTGCCCCTCGTCGGCGCGTACCTCCCTCCCGCGATCCCGATCATGTACCTGTACCTCTTTGCGAACACCCTTACTCAGCTTTTTTGTGTCATTGGCGTCAACAGGCTCACCGGACGCGTTTCCTCCCTCACTGTTACCCTCATCCTCACTGTACGCAAAGCCATCTCGCTCCTTCTCAGCGTCGCCGTGTACCATGGCCAAGGAAACACTATGATGTGGACCGGTGCCGCACTCGTGTTTGTCGGCACAATTGGATACTCGACCGAAACCCGGTCAAAACCCAAGGACAAAAAGGACTGACGTTGAATCTCACTAGACCTAGACATATCACGTACATGGTATCATCGCACAGATAGATAATCTCATTAAAGTTATCACCGACAAACATTATTACACGACTGTCAGTTTCACTCATGCCTCTTGGCCGGTCGCGATATCCCACGTCTTTTTGATCAGCCCGGCGGCTCCATCGCTCGAATCTTGAATCTTGGCGAACCCGACCGTGCTAAGCGTCGTCGCATAGTTGCGCAGGTACGGCGCGTACTACCAACTCCACGTCAGCAACGAGCTTCCCATCATAAACGAGCACGCACCATTCTGCAAAAGTGGCGATACCACCCCCACGTCTCCCAGGCCCGCCACTCGTTGTTCGACCACGACCTGCGCTGTTCCCAAGCGTCGTCTCCAATCACGCTCTGTCCGTACGGACTCTGGTACAAGTCCCCCGGCGAAGGCGCCAGACATGACACGAACCCCTCAATCGCCCGCGACAGAGCGCCTTTTTGCTCCCGCGTCAGACTCGCAAACGCTTTTAGTGCCGTGGTCAGCTGAGGACTCTCCGCGGAGTCATCTACGCCGCGTTTGAGCGCATCCCTACCCGGAAACGGAGTCACGCTACCTTGTCTGATCGGCTTCACCTCCCCGTCCACCTCCATGCTTCCCACGTCCGCACCCCCGCTCGCCTTGGCACGCGCGATGCTGTCGTCTTGCTCTTTCCGCAACGCAGCCACCTTCCGCCTCGCCACCATCACGCGTCCGTTGGCCTTGTCCAGCGCCCCCTTCATCAGGTCCCACTCGAACGCACAGACGCTCAGCGGGTTCACGCCCACACTGTCCTCCCCACTCCCTGCCGAATTCATAAACGTCCACGCGATCACGTCGGTTGGATCGACGATCTGGTACTGCATCAGCTTGTCGAACACGATCCCCACCATTTGTCGGTTCCGCTGCCAGAACGTGTACACAGCATTGAGAATGTCCGTTTTGGCCTCTGTGATATCGCCGCCACCTTGCGCAGGACTGGGGCCCGAGATACCGCGGAGAAGGATAAGATACCGTTCGATCGCATTCAAAAGGTGGGAAAACGAGCGAGAGCCGATCGAGAGTAGAGATTGGACGGCAATAGAACGTATTAGGCTATCGATGGATGTAAATGGGTGCGGTGCGGAAGGAGTGGACTCGAGGGTCATCCTGAGGGTGTCGAGGTGGGACACCACTTCTTCAGCGCGAGAACGACCGCGGAGTAGACTGAGGATAGGCTGCGTCGCGTCATAGTACGGCCCCGCTAGACCGCCGATAAACAAAGCTGACGAATAGGACTCGAACACACTCACAGGGATCTTCATATTCAAAATTGGGACCAGGGGGTTGAATGGCAATCACATCCGGATCAGTTTGCATTGGCTCCGGAAGCGTTTTCAGAATACGATCATGATACGACAATCGCATTTCGAGTTCAACCGCTCGGCGCATAAAAGATCGTCTTGGATGCTGCTCCGCGAAGGTAAGATCCGGAAGCCTGTTCAACCAGCATCGTTCAATGCAACTCGAGACGTAGGGAAACATGCTTACCATTCTTTCCACACCCACTGAAACCCAAAATTGCTCATATGTATAGCGAACCATTCGACGAACCGACGGGAAACTTCTGGGTCCAGTCCGTCGCCGAGTGAAGTGTACAACCTTCTGATCGACTTGCCGACCGCCGGACCAACAGTAGACGGTGAGAGTTTACAAAGTTCGGTGATCAGTGAAATGTAGTATATCGATTTTTGAGGTGCCTCGGGAAGGAGGAACAGCAAACCAAGGATAGTCTAGCCGACAATGTAAGATGTGACAGACTCGGCATGAAGCAAAACATACCTCCACTAGGACACTTTCGAGCTGCCAGTTTTTGGCGTTCGGGTCTTCCTCGGTAGGCGGTGCTCCAGACCTGGGTTTAAATGTGCCTAGTACGCACCACTTGGGATACTCGAGCAATAGTCTTGCACACTCCTTTCGGTTGACGTCAAAAATGTCGACGATGTCGCGGATACCTGAGCGGATAAGGAAACCAGAGACACTGAAGGGATCCGGAGTTATCTGTGATATATGTCAAACCAAGACCAAGCCTGTCGATGACGTATGGCAACACACAGTATTATCAAAGAGACGGAAAAAGTACTCGGGCCAGTCTTCCTTTTTCACCTGCGCATCTTCGCCTGCATCGGTTGCAAGATCGTCGAGCTCGATAACTTCAGGCGGTACCAGAATGGAAGGCAGTTCAAAAGGAGAAGTAACAGTGGGATCAAGGTCGGGGTAATCAAGGTAAGGTTGTGGTGCGCTGCTCCAAGCATCCAAGAATTCCGATGATTCAAGGGCTTTGAGTACTGCAAGACCGCTCTCTAGAAGCTGTAATGTATGGTGAGTCGGCGTATTCTATGGTGTGAATGGGGCATACCTCGTCGGCAGTTTCAACAAGGGTGACGTCGGTAGATTCTAAAGACGTGATCGGCTGAGCGAGAACTTTAGAGGAGACAACAGATTCGTTGAATGTCTGGATAGCCTTGATAATCTCGGCCGTATTGGGTGATGAGCTTTTCTTGATGACAGACCCGGCCTAGAAGACCATAAGCGAACGGAGAAGCGAGAGGATATAGAGGACATACGATGAGGAGACCTTCTGTAGCGCATAGAGCCGCGTTTTTCCCCCGTCCATACGACACACCGAACTCATCAAGAACGGCTGCAAAGGATTGAAGGAGCGCAGACATGGATTCGATGGAAATGACTTGAGCAACCATCAAATGCGCAAAGAAATGGATCTGGTGGGTTGGTTAGCGTCGGCGTCAGTGAGGACGCTCGTACGTACGCAGAGACGAATGTCTCGCCAAGCAAGTTTGTCAAGATAGCCCTGGAAGCCCTTCCAGAAATCTTCTAGGACGAGTTTGCCAAGCGAGGGCATGGAGGAGGAGCCAGAGGCGGGTACTGTCTCTGCCTCGGCGGGTGCTGGGTCATGCAGCAAACGGAGCAGGGCTGCATAATATGGGACCTTGTACGGCTGCTCGGTGACACTGGGTCGGGTCAGCACTGGACAGACTTGAGAAACTGGGCTAAACACGCACGCAAGACGAATGCCCTCGGATATGGCTGCGACGGTGACCGGCGCCTCACGAACCTGTTTCGCAACGCGCGGGACCTCTTGGGCAGGGTCCTGGACGACCGGGTGAGGAGTGCGAGAGTGAAGAGGGTGCAGACTCACGACTTCGCCCATTTTAACGATGATATTTTTGATGACCTGCTCCGGGGACTCATGTTCCCTGCCACGACGGTCGTGATAATCGTAGTCTTCTGTGGTTAAACATCGAGTTTGGTTGGGTGTTATTCGGCTTCGTGGACGTGAAGGCCTCACCTCTTTCTCTGTTGTGCCGTCGCCGGTGTTGCCCCCCTCCTCTGTGCGGTCTGTCGTAGTTCATCTTTTCGGAGTGTCACGTGTGAATTGGCAAGTATCGCTCGACGGTAAGCAAAAGATTCGGAATTGCTACCAGTGCTGGTACTGACCCGTTCTCCAAGGCATGCAATGGGCCTCGTCAAGCCTGGCCCGCATTAGCACTCCCACTCGGGTCTTGACACGCTCCTTTGCACAGGCGTTACCGTTACAGCTCTCACAACTACCCGAAACCGTCCCAGGTCGACCCGCAATACTTGCTGCCAAAGCCGTCCGTCTAGCCTGCACGCGCGGTGCATTTCGCGATGCTCTCTTCATCGTTAACTCGTTGCATGCCTCCAATCACCCCAACGTACCCCAACCCGACCCCATCAAACTCCCATTCATGCCTGCGTTCGAGTTCACTCCGATTCCCTTTGACCAGCCCGTGTCTTCCAGGCTCTCTGCACACGTCTTGTTGCACCACATGCTTCGCAACGAGTCCCCGCTCAAGGCGTATGAGACCGCGCAGATCCTGATCAAGCAGGGCATTCTGTTGCGGCAGGCCACCCTCGTCAAGGTCACCGAGTCGCTCTTGCAGGCCCCTCCCACCGTGTTCAGCGTCCTCAAGGACAAGGGCGCCTCCATCTTCCGCTCTCCTACGTCCCTTCCAGACAGCCTTCCTATCAATCCCGACGCGGTCGAGGACCACGGTCTGCGTTTTGCATTGACGCTCTTGCTTAAAGCGAGAGAAAACGGACGGCAGTGCTCAGACCGTGCCTTTGAGGCCCTCGTCAATTTTTGCTTGCTCCAAGGCGAGATTATCATGGGGTCGCTGTTGTTCGTCCTTCTCGTCAAGGACTACGAGGCGAAAGCACAAAAGGTACAGGAAATTAAAGCGAAAATCACCGAACAAGAGGCATGCCAGGAAGTTGCCTCGCCCCAGCTGATTGACCGTTGGAAGGAGCTCATTCGTTCGAGGATACCCTCCAAACGGTTCTTGAAGGCGATCGCTCAGAAATGTGATGACGAGCTTTCCGACGACTCTGGAGACCACGAAGAAGCTCTACAGGCCCTTGCTAATCTAGCAAGTCTCATCGACAGTCGGTCCATGCCCTTTTCTGATATATCTCACCTACTGCGGGTGCTTTATTCCTGTCCGAAACTGCCAGATAAAGTCGTGATTGTCGACGGGCATGCCATCCGGATTGTCAACGCGTATCAATACTTTCATCGCGTCCTTTTCGACCTCTTGCAAAACCTCCCAACCAGAAAGGGAAAGGATCCACCCGAAAAACGAATTATGCCCCTACTTTCGCGCGAAACTTACAACTCTCTTTTACACTATGCTCTCCGCCATCGCCTTTCTGTCTCGCTTGCGCAGCACGTTCTCCATCACATGGAACACGTAAGACGGCCACCTCTCAAACCGGACACCACTACCTATAACATCATTGTGCGCTCTGGCTCGCTCTTGAGGAAAAACGACATCGTCTCGTCCGCCGTAACAGAACTACGAAAGCTAAGAGAGAATTGTGAACATGGCATCGTGGTCTCTCCGAGCACGCCTCATCGACACTCCCGACCTGATTCTAGCAGTCGATCACTTTCTAAACTTTTGCTCCTATCCCCCTCATCCTCCAACGTCCCAGCAGACATGTATACATTGACCTCCTATATCACTCATCTCACATCCACAGGGAACCCAGAGGTGGTTGCTAAAATCCTTTTCCATGTCCTTCCCGAGTTGACTATGATCGATCACCCCGCGTGGGGAGAGAGCCCTCCCAGCGCGCATGAACGCGCGTTGATGGCACGTCGCGCACGACAGGAAAGACTCCGTCGCGCAGTCAGCCTCGGGCCCTATTTCTTTACCTCCGTTCTAAACGCGCTCGGCAAAGCCGGAAAGACTGGCCTCGCAGAACGCGTCTGGCTCCTTGCAAAGCAAGCGGAGAGGATCAGTTGGCTCAGGGGTGGAGATGAGGGCGTCGAGGTTATCAAGGGGTGGTGCCTTCCCGTACACGCGTACACGATCATGATGCAGCTGTATGCGGCGGAAGCACGCAAGGCCCTGTACATGCGTGGTCGCTCGCGACACGTCTCACTCGAGACTGGAGACCCCAAGTGGCAACCGCGCGCGGACGGGAAGGACAAGGTCAAAGGGTGGGCACGCTACGTTCTTGCCAAGGACAGGATGGCGAGCAGACACCGGTCACGGAGGATACTCGGGCTGCGTATGGGTGCGGTGCTGTATCGTTCCATGTTCCGCGCGGCGGGCGACATCTACAATACCATCACGCAGATCGTTCCGAGCGCGCGACCTCGCGTGTACAACCTTGAGCCCGACGCACGGTTTTTCAATGCTGCGTTGGACATGTTTGGACGGCAGCCCATGCGACGGACAGCGAAGACGCGGCCGGCATATTGGCGGCAGAAGGAGAGGAGAGTGAGGATGCAGTACTCGAGGCGGGGCGTCGTTCCACAGAAGTGCAACCCGTTTTTGCAGCGGGTTGTTCATGGGATGATAGATGCCGGGTTTGAGGTTCCGATGGCTTACAGACGGTTGTTCGTTGGAACCTGGATGCAAGCATCAATGGAGCAACCCAGCGCCCCGATGGTGAATCGACAACCGTTTGGGTTCCCGAGACCACAGAAGCGATTCTTGCCGCATGCCTTGCAGACGTACAAGGAGCGTGGGCTTCCCATCCAGCGGTCGGAGTGGAAGAAGGCGGGACATGGGTGGAAACATCATAGACGACGTTTGCTGGGAGCAACTAGGAAGAAGGAGCATGTCCACGGACGGACGTGAAAAGTATGGTAACGGGTGTGTATAATAGGGTAGAATTGACTAGATAACATGGTGTCATGAAACGTCGTCCTTGAGTTCTACTTTCTGGAATGAAAGGGTCATCATTCGTTGGGTAAACTCGCGTCCTTTCCACTCTTCACCGACAGCACGGAGTGTTCCCGAGATCTCGTCTGCAAATGCTATCATCTCGTTCCGATTGGATGGCCTGTGCTTGTTCTTCATGTTGACGACGACGACGACCCTGTAGCCCTTCTCGAGGTCACGTCGCGCCTTGCGCAGCTTATGCTCCAGATCCGCCTGGGCGACCCCCCACGTAAACTGCACCTCCTTGGGCTCCTCGCCGGCCTTGGACCCCTTTTTCAACGCGCGCTTCATCTCCTTGTACCGTGCCTCCACCTCGCTCCGCGTCGTCACGCGCACGATCGGCTCTGGCGTGGATGTGACGAGCTCCACGATGCGCTTCGCGCGCGTTTCGACCGCAACGAGGTCCTCCAGACGCTGTTTCGTGCGCGAGGGCTTGTTGGTGGCCGGGTCGAGGACGAAGACGTGGTCGAACGGGATCTGTCGGTTTGTCGGTCGGCGGAGGGGTGATCGTGTGCGGTCGGGTTGGGAGGTGGGTGCGGGCGCGGGTGTGGGGTTGGCGCGCTCGAAGCGGGGTCGGGCAGGGGGGACGGAGAAATGGGGTATGCGGGGTTGGGGGAGGGAGATGAACCGGTGTTGGAATTGGAGTTGGCATCGAAGTCGGAGGGCGGAACGCGAGAGGGAGCGGAGGGTCACTGGGACTTATCACGCCGAGAATGGAAAAATAAATCTAAATAAATAAAAGAGAGAGGTAGACAGACTTACCCAGGAGTTCCATGAATTCCAAGTGCAAGCGGTTGTTTGTGGGTGTTAGGTTTAGAAGGTGTTGGACAACACGAACACACAAAAATGACCCAAAGTCTTTTTTTTTAAAGAAAAGGTTTTCTCTTCGTTCCGTTCACTGACGATTCCAAGGTGAGTACGACCTCCGATTTCTCTGAAATGATGATACCCGAATACACTCTACGAGCGTGGGGACCTTTGTCCAGCCTCCCCTTCGTTCAGCATACAGCCCTCGTCTTGAGGATGTATGCATATACGGACGCAGGAGTAGGCGCTTCTGCGCGATGACTTGTGGTTATAGTTATTTGATCTGCTTGTTATCTCTTTTTCCTCGTGTTTGTTTGCTCATCATGTTCATTTCAGGCGGTATGATCTTTCATTGATAAATACGATGGGTGAGTATATACCGTGTTTGTTTTCGTTGCTCTTGGTTCGTCGGTAGGATGATGCAAAATGGGTCGAGCACGGGGAGCCGTTTGCGGTTCCAGTCTCTCCTTTGCTCTGCTTTTCTCCTCGTCTTGAGGCAGCTGCAAACGGGTGGGGGTGCAGGCGTTCTGTGCGCTGAGGCTTAACACGTGTTATAGTTATTTTGACCGATCGAGCTACATCTGTTTCGTTTCTTCTGTGTCGCTTCCGTTTCTGACCGACTTTGTACTGAACAGACATCGACCATATGTAATACTAATGCCCCAATGCCTCCCATCTGATCTACAATCCCTGCCCGTGAGACTTGTCTATAACGTTGTGCTGTTCACAAGAAACACGGTCTTTGTCCGATGTCGAGAGCACAGAATCGCGCGATCAAAAGGATCAAAACTTGCGGCAAACGGCAAACATCCGTGCGCGCGAGTAGGCCATTGCGGAGACGACTCTGTGCTCCCAGGTGCTGTTACTTCGACTTGATTAATTCACCTCGCAACACAGTATCGCAATGTCCTACAATGAGGTGCCCGTTTCAATGCTCTAGTAAGATGCTATTCCTAGTTGGAGACATCTGCTTTAAGTATTGTCTGAAAAAAATTTACCAGAATGTAAGCTTGCCTCATTCAAACATCTTACGTGGAGAGCATCAATACTCTGTCTGGTGATGTGACTGAGAGGATTGTCCTTGTACATCATCGAAATGGTGGCGGAACATCTTGGCGGACCGATATATGGGATGCTCAATTTTATAACAGGTGCTCGCTACTCATCTCGGATGGTTCATGGTTAACCTCCAACAATGTTCTGCTTACGTGCTCGTGAGAACCGATCTGGTACAGTCTCAGCAGCCTGAGTACTAGTGTAGCCATTTATTCAATTGGATGTCAACAACTTGCTGGTGCTCTCCTTGGATATTTTGATCCCCATCTCCTCCCATTCTTATCAACAGGACAACAAGTTCTTTGGCTGTCATATGCATAATATCTTTTCCTTGAATAAGTCTATCAAGCACGCGCAGACAATAATCTTTTCACCCTCGTGTGGGACAGCATTAGAAAGTACAAGGTTGATTGTGATTCCATGGCCCTCAACGCCTTTGACTCCCAATACTGTATGCACGTGAGACGATCACTCACCGAATCAAATAAGTACAAACAACCGTCATTTGAGCAGTGCTGAGACTCGCAGCCACCTTATTTCAAGAAGCTTATGTGC
Source organism: Boletales sp. KT-2023a (assembly GCA_038090395.1). NCBI lineage: Eukaryota > Fungi > Basidiomycota > Agaricomycetes > Boletales > Boletales sp. KT-2023a. Next base: position 43,512 of record JBBPMP010000111.1, on the reverse strand, counting down.
TTGTGTGACTGACCGGCTGATCAGCGCCCCATTCGATACACCAGTCCAACTCTGGGGTTTAACAACAACTTCGCAGTCACCCGCAGAAAGTGAGTTTCCAAACGATTCGCAGATAGAACCCCTCGGTTCCCCGAATAAGCATCGTTCTGAATGTGATCCTTCGACTGCATGTGAGTAGGGGATAGTGAAAGCCAGAAAACACTTTGACAGAGCTATTTCTAAACTAATTTTAGATCTAGGAAATTGTGTTTGGATTCTGGACTGAGAGGAGTTCCACAAACTACCTTTGAGAATGTGAGGAGATAATCTTGGATGTTCAAGTATTTCCGAGATTCACGCTCTCCCACTGGGGAGGTGACTGGCTTCTTTGCGAGGCACGCGGGAATCCGTGAAGTGGGAAGCTGCCCCAACCCCCCTTTGACCTTTGTCTTCAGTGTCTTGATTTCTCGAGCGGTTGCCAGCGGCGAGGACCCGGTCACCGGACCAGCGCGATGTCGCGCACCGGGAATGTTACGCCATCACCGCCGCCAGTGGCATTGAGATTTGGCCTGCGTGGCGGTCACTGGCAGCTGGAGAGGATCCAGTCACTGCGCTCAACCGTAGCACGATGTCGCGCACCGGTTCTATTATAGTGTCACCGATGCCAGTTTATTCGGATAAGCAAGCACCTGTGAGTTGGTCCTTCACGGACTCAGTGGTACCTTACTGGGGCGCTTAGATATAAGTGACTTGGTCCGTGATCGAGACACGTTTACAGGCTTTTTTTTCTCTTCTTTCTTTCAGGTCTGTGTGGTTTAAGTCGTCTCGATTGCTGTTCTGAGTCGTTTCGGCAACGACCTAGATTCGATCGCATATGACCAATCCGCAAACCGGGAAACGATCTCACTGTTGTTAGTGTTGGTCAACAGTCGCGCACTCGCTGCAAGGCCGCCCCAAGTCTCGACCCATCTCCACGCGGCAACCTTCTTCAGTGGTTAGCCTATGACCCTCGACAAGTCCGTCTGCCTATCACCGCCATGGTCCACCTTCCCTGCGATCCCCTGCTTGATCCTACGTGATACGTGGTTGACGAACCATTTGCCGCGATCCAAATCGCAGAATCCCAGTTGCACGTAAACTCTGACAGCGGCGCGGTTCTCTGAGTGCTATAATGGGGTACGTGATTCGAGGGTAAACATAATCTTCGAGAGTCAATCGATGCCATCGGGGGAACACCAGCCAGGATAACAGGGATTACGACTTGCTTCGCAGAAGAATCGGCGTTCGCCTTGAGCTTCTCATATGACCCTGCGCAGCGTATTTCAGATCGAGGTTTTATCGGAGCGCAGGAGGCGTGACGGGAACGAATCACCGTCCCTAATGAACCTGAAGCAAGAGCGAATTCGGCGGACGACGAAGCCGTATTTTGTCAGCGCCATTTCCGACCGAGGCAAAAAGGCTCCAGGTTTCCACGGACACAGCTCGTCAAGATAAGCAAAGTTAGCTTGACACTACATGCCGCGCTTTCACTACCACTTACCGCTGTGGTGACAGTGACGCGTGGCGGGTACAGCATCATGGGAGCATATTGACGTCTCCGAAGATCAGTTGAAGATCACTGCCAGCGAGGGAGAATAGAAGCCGATTGACGACCAGACCAACTGAATTCGTCGTGTGCGGACGAGCGCACATGCCAGCCCATCGCAGCTCGCATGAACTACCACACAATTTTACATTTTTGAAGTTGACCGATAATCGATAATCAATCAATGAGGGTTCGTCGTGACGTAAAATGAAGTGCCTGGGAGGAGAGTTGCACATACTCCCGCGCACTGGGTTCGCTTACTCGTGAACTTGCGGCCCTATGAAAATAGACTGGACAGCTTGACAGCAACGAAGCGAGAACTAGGGAAAACAGCAGCGTGTGTCGGTTCAACCTTGGCGCGATGATATCGCAGGGAAGTTACAAACAGAGAAGCTCAACGCATAGACGTGTCCGTGGCATGGTGGCGTCAGCGGTGATTAATGCTTCCAGGATGAATGGCCGACAAGCGGCGATGAGAGGAAAGAAAGACCTTCCAATGACTATGTGCTCGTATGCGCTCATGTCGTTTGTACGGAGGCCGGATCTAAGCGGATTCGGTGACGATTGTTCACAAGAAATGGTCGGACAATTGAGTCCAAGACTCGTCCGACAAGGTGCTTGCATTGTGAGTCTCAGATCATATATGGCCGGATAATGCATTGCACGTCGCCTGTCAGCCGTACATCAGTCTGTTCTCCAAGACGATCGCATTTGGGAAACATTCAATCGAAAACCGCTTCTGTATAGAAGTCAATTTTACAAGAGGCGAGTCACGGACGCCATCGAACGACAGATGCTACTACTATAATACCGGTAAGCGAGACATGCGGTTGCAGTGTAAACCCGGGTTGCTGAATCCGAGTGAAACCTGACCCCGGTGCGACCCTGGCGTGTGGGTGGGAGTTATCCAAGCACCATGTGGGAGTGCGTAATTTTGGGTGTCGAGATATTCGGACTGTTAGGCTGGGTCGCCTTGGCCCTTGGCCCTTGCCAGCCCCAACTTGCACGCCGGGTTACTACTTCCCGATCGCATCATGCCATTTCCCGCAAGCTCACTGAAACCATGACTTTATTGTAGCATGGCGTCCAGGACGCAATATTCACCCTATGACCGAGGATGAAAGGTGCCACGACTTGCCGATACAACACAGAAGTGAGTTATCTAACCCTTTGGAGCCGTCGCAGGCATTGTCAATGTCAATGTCATCACAGACAATGTGGATTTGAGCCTGGTTTTTCCGACGACTGCTCCCGAAGTTCCGCCTGCCAACGGATCTATGTTCTCAAACTCTGCCTGTTCTGACGCGGTCATCTACAGATCTGAGATTCATCGTCATTTTCTCGTGAATCCCCGGACGGCCACAAGAAGGCAATCCCTCCCTCTATTTTTGCCGAGTACCATTCACAATAATTTTGCGTGTGCAAAATTATGATGTGACTGCTCGTGGGTTGTATCCATCTCCACCCAGTATAAAGGGGCATCGTGCCTTCCCTATGTCTCTCCCCCATCCGCCCTTTCTCTACCATCTCCTCCCCCTCTCTTCTATTGGGCACATATCTATTCAGCAGTAACTCTCACCATGTTGAACGCTGCCACGTCTTCCGCCTTGACATTCTCGTCGACCTCTAATTTCTACCGCCCCCCCACTTCGATATACATCGCCTTCCCCAAGCCAAAGTCGCTCTTGTCTAGCTATGGTACGACGCTGTGCTGTTCGTCATGTCATATCTTGACCAAATTCACAGCGCGCAGTTCCGTCCTCGCTGTCCTCGAGAAAGCCATCACCAGAGGACACTTGACCATCTCGGACTCGCAAGGCGTTTACTATTTCGGTACTCACACCAAAGGTTGCAACGATGTTTACCTCAAGGTCAATAACCCCGACTTTTGGACCCGTGTCCTCTTGTAAGTGTCTATCACCCCCCCATACGTTACCAAGTTGACCAGTCCTCAGCTCTCAAGACTTGGGCTGTAAGCCTCGACGAGTTAGTTTCTTACTCGTTTCATGCTAACGTCACGCCAGTCAGCGAAGCCTACATGGTGGGCGACGTCGACGTAAGCGGTCTCAAAGCTGTCATGGATGTAAGTTGTGTTTATGCGCCTTCCATGGTCTTCAGACTTAATAAATAACAGCTTTGGCTCGATAACGAGTCCGGGATGGATGGTCTGTCCTCGGCCGTCAGTCGCATAACGGCCGCAATTTCCGGTCTCTCGAACGCATTCCTCGGTCAGACACGCTCTCGTGCACGCTTGAACGCGATTGCGAGTTACGACCAATCTAATGAGCTCTTCAAGGTTCGTTTAAAATAAAATTATACGACCACGTTACTAAATCACACGATTTAGGCGTTCCTCAGTGACGAAATGATGTATTCATGCGCACTGTGGAGCGACGCTGAAGGGGGCGTTCGCGGTGATTTGACGGAAGGCCCATTCCTTGGCGATTTGGAAGCTGCGCAGTTGCGCAAAATTCACTACGTACTTACCAAAGCCCGGGTGCAGCCCGGTGATCGTATCTTGGAATTCGGCTCTGGATGGGGTGGAATGGCCATTGAGGTGATGAAAATTCTTTTACTATTGACGCAGTTGCTGATGTGATTATATCAGGCCGCCCGAACTTTTGGTTGCGAGGTGGACACCCTTACCTTGTCCAAAGAGCAGAAAGCTCTTGCCGAGGAGCGGGTCAAAGCTCTTGGCCTAGAGGGCCGCATCCGGGTTCACTTGATGGACTATCGCGAGATTCCTGCCGAGTTTGAGAAAGCGTTCGATGCCTTCATCAGCATCGAAATGTTGGAGGTGAGGGTCTTCGGGTCTTCATATACCTCTCACTCGCTTATTTGCATGGTTTTCAGCATGTGGGATCAAAGCATTATCACACTTACTTCAAACTTGTGGACTTTGCGTTGAAGTCACGAAATGCGACTGCTGTCATCAGCTCTTCGACATTTCCAGAATCGAGATACACTAGCTATCAGTGAGCCTCACGCACCGGGTGATTCTGTCTCGCCAATCATTCACGCAACTCCCCAGACCTGAAGACTTTATGCGTCGCTATATGTGGCCTAATTCCTGCCTACCTAGCGCAACCGCGTTGATCGAAGCTGCAAATACTGGCTCAGAAGGCAGGTTTACCCTCGAGGGTGTCGAGAACCACGCTGCACGTAAGTGAATTCTTCGTTTCGCTTACTCCCGCTTACGTGTACATCTTCCGTAGACTACCCTCGAACTCTCCGTGAATGGGGTCGCCGCCTTGAGGCAAATGTTCGGCAAGACTTGATCGTCAAGGACTACCCAATGCTGAAAGATCCTCGCGAGTACGAGGCATTTAAACGCAAATGGCAATATCTCTTTGCATATGCGGGGGCTGGCTTTGCCAAAGGGTATATCACCTGTCATATGCTCACCTTCACGCGACCAGTAAGTGTCGAGTCAGTGTGCTCTAGTCTATTTTGCTGAATGCGACCTACGGTTTAGAACGACTGTCCGATAGCCTGCGATTAAAATAAATTTAACAACTTTCTCCAACTCTTCGTTCTGGATCTATAGATCACACTTTTTTACTATACATGGTTAGGCTTCGTTCCCGAATTTTTATTCACTGTAGATGTATTTATTATATCATTCCTATCTTCGTCTTCATCCTCATGTCTTCATACTCTGATGCCGTGCATCTCTGTACAGGAAACGTAGAATTAAAAAGTACTGTATCCTATAGACACATTCATCATCTTATCTTTTTTTATATATCTCGAATGACAATTGGTTTGGGACGTCAGATTGATCAATATAAATGCAAGTGAACATTCAAAAATCCGAACTTTGGAATTGAGGGCTGCATAAAGTTTGGGATTCGATCCTCACGATGAGATAGGCTTCTCTCCAGCGAATGATATCGCTCAGGGGCTAAACTTCGTCCCACGTGCAATCGAAGTAGATACTTGAATTATAAATGGCACCCACTGGCAAATGGATCTTTGGTCGATAATTCGAGCTAATGTAGAGGCTTGGTATCATCATCAGAGCACGTCTGTAGGTAGTCGTACGACGAGACCAGAGAAAAGCGTGGCAAACGAGCGTGTAAGCCGCGTGATGTCCGAAAAAGGAAATGTAGGGTATGTACCGCAAGTAGGTAAGTGCATGGCTGTGCACGGATTGGTCTCCCACAATCATATCTTCCCATGAGGAGAAAAATCTAAATCGGCTTAGCAGAAGTGACATCTCAGTTACCATATCAATAAGGTAGAGGTGTAATCGGAGCGCCGCTCAAGGCTCGTACCAATGCCATGCCTTGTATTCACTGTCGGGCTCTGCCGCCAAATTTTCTCTCAGCCGAACACTGCTGTGGTCCCTTCGTTGTCTTCTTTTGGTCCAATGGCAATAGGGTTCGTTTGACTTTGAAGAACCTGATCCTTTTGATCTTCGTGCGATACCGCCTAGACTGCGGTATGATTGCAACGACGCGCTCGGACTAGCAACCAAAGCGTACGACGGTCATCAGGTTTGATCCGCGCTCCCAACGCGGATGTGATGACCCGGATTGAAACTTGTCCCGTCCGCAGACGGGCCGCACTCGGCGTCTGTACCGTCGTCTTGGGATCTCGCGCGAGGGCGGTTGATCTCTGGCGAGGTTGTATAGGCGGTTGCCAGCTGTTGAACGACGACGCTCCGTCGAGCGCGCCCGTGAAACGCCAAGCGATGCGTGGTCGGGCGTGACACGCGTTCGTCGCGTTTGCCGACTGGCGTGCGTGCGAACCCAACGCGTATCCAATCAGACTCGTCCGCGTCAAGCATTCACTATATCCTCCTCAGACGCCCGGACAGGATCGCGTGAGGGTCACGCAAGTCGCCCATCGTTGATCATGTACGGAGAGGGATGAAAATGGGTTATCGATCCATGTGGTCACCGCGTCGGCCGATGTACCTACCAATGGTGCCTTCCGTGAATGTCAAGGATGGAAAGAATGAAAATAAACCCCCCCCCCTCGTTGACCCGTCGTGCCACGATAATTTGTTTTGACCGGAAGGCGGGTCCCGGGCTGACGGACAATTCCGCCTCGAAGGAAAAAAGATGCCGCGTCGGGTAACCGATGTTGTCTACACATGAGCAACTTGCCGCCTTGCGAATTATTCAACAACCACGCGAAACCGACGCTGCGGAAGCACATGTCACGTAAGTGCATTACCGATAACGGGGTATTTCTACCGAATGTTCTGACGTAGCTGTAAAGCCTGGGAGTATGCGCAACGTGCCAGCGTGTGACGAGCGATGCCACGAGACGATGGGGACGTCAACAACTAAACAGCACAATTGTGGCAGCAGAGTCCCACCAGCATGGTCGAACCGGACTGTTGTCGTGGGAGCGTCCGATGGGAGTAATATGGCAGGTATACCGTCGACGAGCGCGGCACCAGTATTATTCGTCCCACGCAAAACATTGAGGTTGGTGATGCAATGATTTCAGTTTTCATTCATCAACATCACTTCCGTCCCGAGAGGTCTGTTCCGTGCAGCGCCTATGTCAGTCACGTATGGCAACACGGTGAGTCGAGCTTCCGTGCGGTGCTAATATTATGACGTCTTCTTCGAAGTTCATTTAGTGGGGGGAAGCTGTGAGCCAGTCTTGATCACGTGTGCTGCATCTAATTTTTATTTATTTAAAAATTAGAAATGTGACGCAGCCAAGGATGCGTGTATGCACGCGAGATTTACATAACGTAGACAGACGTCGTCGTATAGGTCGTGACTGTGGTATACGTGTGAACAGGTATGGGCTCAATAAGTAAGAAACAATGGAAACGGAGGTAACCTGATCATAAAGTCGAAATTCATCTAAGCGAGATTCCGTCCAGTAGGATCCAGTTTCGACGACCACGACTGCAATTCTTTAAGCGACGGTGCGGCAAGGACGTGTGAATTCGCTGCAGTGAACAGAGTGAAACAAAATTGTTTCTTTTGGTGGTGTATCAGGTTGAAAGCCCGACATAGCACACCATCAACTCACCCCAAACAGAACCTCTTTGTTGGAATCGTATTCGATATTCATCCCGGCAAGGCTGATAACGCCAACTTCCTCAAGTTCATTGGAACTCGTATACATGTGAAGGTACGGTCTGCATTCACACGAATGAGGTAGATCGGCCACTGCGAGTAAGACGAAACCTCACCTCTTCAGGACAAACCACTGTTTTCCCCAGGTATCATGACTAGCATCCGTGAGAATGAGTAAATATCCCATTTTCGTTGGTCCGTCACTGCTTTTTGGTTTTAGCTTTTCGATGTCGTAAGAGGTCACCATGATAACACACCTGGATTGAACCTGCGTGACGGTAGAGATAAGTTTCACCATGCCGTCATGGGCTCTACTGGCTTTGGAAGTGGAGCCAGGCTTGTCCGTCTCATGTGGTGTCTGTCTCAGGACAATCTGCGTAATAAAATACCATGAGGCTGTATATGCCAATCGCAAGACAGCAACCTACCTCATCAGGATGGCCAAAACGTTTCTGCCAAAGCATGACCGCATTCTGAAGTACTCCGTCCGCTGCCCAAACCGTTGATTCCGACCAAGGCCGTGACATCGCATCAGAAGATGCCAGCACAACACGAACGGCTTGCACGTCCGCCGCTCTCCTTTCCATCTTGATGAGACGGTTGTAGTCCTCCACAAGTGAAACACCCCTTGATTTCCAATTTTGCAACACTTCCTCTCCGCGTACATATTTCTCTGACGTGTCAAGACGCCAAAGATCTTTCGGTGAACGTGTCAAAGGCGGAAAGAGACGAATCTTGAATATGGAGCTCATTCGTGAAAGAATTTTTCCCGAACTGAGAAAGCTAAGGAAACGGTTCGGAGGGCGAGCGTCCCGAGCCTGCATCGTCACCGCAATATCCATCGTGAATTGGACAGGTTCAGCACACGATTCTACCGCCACTGCCCATTGAAGTTGCAGGATGACGCGGTACAGGCTCGTAGTGACGCGATTCAATAGGACGGAATCGTGAACACTCGAATCCCAAAGCGCTTCCGAAGTCAACGATCCCGTTCCGTCCGGTTTAAACTCCACAGTCTGATCCGCAAGTAATGGAAGCGTAACCATGGCTTTGGAGGTTGACTCATGTATTCGGCCCTTCGGATCGAGCAAGCGGACGTTTCCCAGCCTGACCTTCGTGACATCTGACCATGGGAGTTGAGCTCCTGAATCCGAAGAGAGCTCTAGGAAAACACGACGTTGTAGTCCTTGATGAAGGAAGAATGCACCCGAGTCAAGGTTTCCCTGTGAAACCACAGGAATAGGGACGTACTCCCCGTCCGCAGCGAGCTCTCGGATTTGGACGCGGGCCACAACATCATGATGCTGTTCAACGACGAAATCTGTTTCAGAGCGTCGCATCAATTGCGTATTTGATATCGTACTGTCGGCTGGGAACGTGGGGGAAATCGGGCGCGGGCAATGCCGCAACTCGCGCATCTCGTCCCAACGTTCCATCCGCTCCAGATAGGTCGACTTGACAGCTGCAAAGAATTCTATGGGAGCGTATTCTTGCCGTAAGTAATTGATAACCTTGGTAGGAGCGATGATGGAAAATGTCCGCCGAAACTTTAGCTCCGATAGAGAGGATACCTCCATATCAAGCACCGAAGACGAGAATACCTCCTCGTTCGTAAGAGACGGTCCCACGAACGAGGACAGCCGCACTTGTAGATGCAAGGATGCAAAGTCGTGGGAGGAAAGTCCTTTAATGGAATCGATGGTCAAGAAAAAGCTGATCTTGCTTCCCGGGGATACTAAGGCCGGGACTGGAGACGCGGGCCTAATGGACGTGGCCGATCCGGATCCATGCTTCGAGGATACTGGGATTATGCTAGAGATCTTGAGGTCAACCCTACAGGAACCGATTGCTTCTGAGGTGTACCGACAAAATATTGGCACCACGGAGGATGAGGAAAGCCGCCGCGAGAGAGGGGCCAGGGATACAAGAGCATTGCCAATAAAAGAAAATTGGGGTGGGGGAGAGTCGTAAAATGGTTTATCTGAGCTAAAATGTTGGGTATAGGACGGTCTGTCGATATAAGTCGTTAGGTTCCGCATCCGTTGTAGTTGCTGTTGAAGACGATCCAGAGACCATGTGTAGACAGCGGAATGTTTCTTGTCGATAACCTTGACGGCAACGGATGGCTGGGTCGTAGAAGCAAGCCGGGGATCAGCGACGTCGCCAAACCCGTCTAGGCTTCCGATATTATCCACACCCGAAGTTGGTGCTGCCAGCGACCCGCCGGAAGCGATGGTAAAATTATAGGAAACCTCCTTTGCAAGTTCTTTGCTATATGAAAAACCAAATAGGTGAACCATTCACCCGCTAGCTCACGATAAACTTCGCACCTTATAACAGTGGCTTCCTTCACAAGAACAGCACTAGTCAAGACAGTCTCAGCCATCGAAAACGATCGATGAGCCCGCCATTTATCCAGGACTTTGCGAATCAGACGCAACTGCCTTGCCGAGTAGATGATCGGTTCAAAGCCGACAATCGCCTCTTCTGGCTCCCCATGTGCGCGTGCATTAATAAGTCGCTTTAGTTGTTGCTGAACCATTTTCAACTGATGCTCCATGTGATCCTTTTCTACCTTGAGATCTTCCGCTTCGTTGGACTCGGAGATGGCCTGGAGGCGGGACTCGAGCTGATGCTGAACATCCCTGAGGGGCCCATCTGTATCGGGACTCCCATGGCTTGGTCCTGCGTCGACACTTGTATCGTCCGTCGTTGCGTCACTAGAAAACGGACGACCTGACTCGCTCCACACGTCATCACGTTGGCTGAGACTGCTCTCAGGTCGTGGTTTTGAATTATGTTCACGCATCGTCTTGACCTTGGTTATCCGTTCATAGAGCTTGTTGATATCTTCATCGGGAAGGCTGTCCAACGTGGGATCAAGGCCTAGCCGTGCCAGAGCAGCCTCTCGTTTTGCAAAATTCCAGTCTACATCAGCGTCGCCTGCTGAAGAAGCCCTGGACTGTGGACGAGTCGAAGTTGTAGCATTAATCTCCTCTAGGTCGGCGGCAGAAACGCTCAAGTGTAGAGTAGATCGTGCGGTCGCACGATCACGCTGTTTCCGAACCTCTTCAGGATTGGTGAAGCGAAAAACATGATTGTCCCCTGTTGAAGAACTAGTCGGTACCAAAGCAAGCAAATCATACTAACATCAAGGCGCACCAAGGATAATCCGGTAGCCTGACCGTAGCTTATAAGGCTAGAACGACAATTGGAAAAAAAGCCCTGTGGAACTACCACGATACTCACCTGACCCGGTGCGATTTGCTTTCCATTCAAGAACTATCAAAATGCGTCAATAGACCGCGTAGACACCCACATATACACTTACGGTCACGCTATCTGGCATGGCATGCAGCACAACCTTGCCATCGACATTCTCGAATACGCAGTGCTCGTCGGATATATTGTCTCCACTGAGACGAATGGCTGCTAATTTTTCACTGTCCATGCGGCCGACCTGTTTTCCTAGGCTAAGTATGCATTGTCATCATCAGAGTATGGCTAGACCTGCCATCGTACGACCAGCTTTCAGTTGATATATCAAGCATTCGTTCATCAATGGGTCTGCAAACTGTGTTGTCATTTCAACCAAGAAACAGGCTCTAATGCTTGCCTTCGTTCTGGTGGGGAAAAGGTATGGTAAAATATAACCCAAATGCTCAGTGCAGCAATACTCACTAGGTTCACCAAGTGAGGCATCTGCACGGATGTTGAGCAACCGATGCTGAACGTATGCTCATGACACACTGACCTTCTTCGGCGTATGCACGCCGACGAGATTCTTCTCTACAGTGATGCCCAGCTCTTCCAACGCCTTTTCTCGCTCTTTCTGTACCTCTTGCGTCCTCACCATTTTTTCTTCCCACGTCTCGTTCAAACTCTGCATCAACTTCTCACTAGTTTCCATCTGTTCCTGCAATTCTGCTTTCGTGACCGTCTTGATCTTTCCATCCTTCGTCTGGTAGGTGACCTTTTGTTTCTCCGGGGGTATGTGTGGATCAAACGTGGCTTCCCCACTTGAGACAGCCACACGGGCTTAGAGTGGAATCAGCAGGGGATTCGCAGCGTCATCAAGTGCACACTCACCCCTGAGTAACTCCAACTCTTCCTTGAGCTCCCGCACAAGTTTCGCGTTCGGATCCTCGTTCACGACGGCCTTGTTTTTAATCTTCTTCGCCTGATCAGCATATCGCAGGGTACTCAACGTCTCCTCGTAATCGGCAGGTGAGATAGCAGCAATCATGGCCGTCTTTGAGTTTCCTCCCAAGCTGTCCTTGAGCAGCCATGTTAAAACCTAACGTCGATGAGATGACCATGAGGATCAGAGTACAAGAAGAACGGAAAAGATTTGGTTCTCACCGAGTCACGGTAGGGTATGAATTCGTCACCCTTTCCTTTCCTTCCCTTTTTTCCTGAATCCTGACTTGCGAGGGCAAGTGAAGAGATGACCTTTCCGAGGGTCGTGAGCGATTTGTTAATGTTTGCACCTTCTTTGAGACGTTGACCGGTCGCCCCGGTAGAATTAGCTCTCTCTGAACCCGCCAAGTCAACCAAACTATGCGAGTGGACCTTAGCTCGGGAGGGGTCGACGGTAAAAAGGTAAGCACGAACTTGATTCTAGAAACCTTTTCGGTATCCAGATTCGTGTCAACGTCGTGTCTCTTCATGGTCAGCAACAGGGTAAACACGGCGTGAGATCGGGACGACCTGCAAAGCTATATGTTTGATATACGATGGATATAGAAGGAAGACTCACGTCTCGTTCATGTTGGTAGCAGCGACTGTCCGTGCCTTGTTTCCCTCGTCCATGAGCCTCATCATTTCATCATAACTGCTTACAACCAACTTGGAAAGATCCTCGACGTAAGGACCCAAACTGGGATGTTCTCGAACACGCAAGTTCCCTGTGTTTCTTGGATTCAAAAGGTCGCGCACTTTCTCGTTGTATATCTGTGGACAACATGTTTCGAACAGAGATGGGACGGGTGAGCAAGACGCACCTCGATGTATGATACCTCTACTGTGAAGTGGATATTTGAATCATTGGCTTTCTTCTGCTCTACGCGTACAAACAACTCGGAACAAGTCAAAGGTATAATTCCCTTGTCGGGCCCATCTGACATGAGGGTGCTTGTGAGGGGATGCGATTACAGGTCTATGGAGTACATACATCCCATCATGCTGTTGGAAGGCCAGGTCGAGAGATGTTGGATGCATACATGATGCAGATTAAAACATACCTATAAGATTTACCAGAACCTGTAGGTGTGTGAACGAGTGGTGTTCGTCACCAGACGGGGCTACTCACCAGTCTGTCCATCTATGAAGAGACGGGTGAGATGCTCGAGCACGAGTGAAGTAGGATATTTGAAGAGACGCACAAGCCAAAATACACGCGTTAAATCCTGCAAATCCATGGTCTAACAGTTCGTTTCCTAGGTCGTCATACAATGTCTGCTGCGAACAATAACCTGGTTCGTCGCGAGGTCCAGCAGACCAGTAACTCTTGTCAAAGCTAAAGGCCATCGTTTTTCGTTCCGTGGCACGCTTGGAGTCCTGTGCTGAGCCAGCCTCGGGGGGATCCAGAAGGGTCTGGTTGCCTTGCATGCGAATGAGCGGTTTGGCGCCTCTCGCAAGCTCTGGATGATTGGATGGGGAAGGAGGGAGAAGGCAAGATAAATGGTAAAGACACGTCAAGGGGAGATGTGTGTATGAGGCGTACCGCGACTGTTGAGAGGCCTACATCGTACCACGACCTTGATATTGCCCTCACCGACTTCGGCCATGGTTGTGGGCGAACTAGTGCGCACCCTAGAGATAGACTGGTGGCTGGGCGAGTCCAAGAAAGAGAGGGAGGTGATTTAGAGAACAAGAAAAAGCAAGGGTCGATGGAATGAAGAGTGTGCGGATGGTGTGCAATTACTGCATGACATGTTTGACGCGGCGACATCTCGCGTGAATAACCGCATTGGTTGCCCCGAGGGCCGGTGCTCGGACGATGGGTACAACGTATGAAGCACTACTGGTAGGACATGACGACGTGGTAATACACTGTAGTAATGAACGTCTCCGTGCAAAGTCTGCCATCCGCAACCACCACACCGCGGAGAAGCGAGGCTCACAATAGGTCGAAGTCGTCGAGCTGGGGCGAGTGAGAGAGGGGATGGGCGAGAGCGACAAGGACAGACCTCGTCGTTGTATGCCATGACGGTCCGCTTGAGCTTGGAGGAGTCCACCCACGTGACAAAGTCTTCCATGTGTCTGGACGGGGTGAGGGAGGGCATGATGGGGGGAGATGAAGGACGTGCCTTGTGACAAGGAAGGCGGGGTCGGTGACGGTATCGGGACCGACGCGGACATGACCCTGCTCGATGAACTTTGCAGCCTGGGGCGGGGTGGGTGTGCGGCAGGGGCTCCGAGGGCAGGGGAGGGACACGTACTGCGCTGACGGTCTCTGCCATTTTGGACATGCACATGAAGACGGCGAGGCGGCGACGACAGAAGGCTGCGACGGAGAGCTTGTTGTCGACGTCGCTGAGTTTTGCGCGGGAGGAGAGCACGCCGATGTCGTAGAGCTTGGAGAGGAGCTGTGCCTCCATCTGGGCACGGAAGGGGTCCTGTGCGGGGAGCATGGCGAGACGATGTGCGTAGGAGCGGAGTGCGCCGCAGAGCTTGTTGTATCTGGGGAGGTCATCAACCCGGGGTGAGTGGAGACGTGAGTGACGGACTTGTGGTAGTCTTCGCGGTTCTGGACGTGATATCGACGCATCACTTTGATCTCGCGTACGTTGGCATCCTGCTTCCACTGTGGAGGTGGCGGTCAGACCGGTGCCCGTCCCCGGTGTGCACGACGGCACACACCGCAAGAAAGTCGACTTTTTTGAGGAGTTTTTGTTCGTGGTGCTTCAGTCTCCGTACCATATCGTGAGCACGTGGCGGAGAGGTCCCCGTGGGAGATTGTCGACGACTGTGTGCAAGTTCGGGTCTGCCGTCGACGTGCTCGTCCAGCCTGACATATCTTTCTCCACAAAAAGTATCTCTCCGAAAAAAATATCATATCTTGCTTACCCTTTCTTTTTCTTTCTTTTTCTTTTTTTTTTTTGGTCATTTATTCCCCGCCCTTCCCTGCGCCTCCCGCCCACCGCCGTTCCCGCCGGCGAGCCCGATCTGCGTCGCGACCGGCGACCGCATCCTCTCCGTCCTCTCCCCGGCCGTATCCTCCCCCGTCTCGTCCAGCGCGCCCTGCTGTTCTCCTCCTTCCCCGCTCCTCAAGCTCCCTTTTTTCTTTCCTCCGTCTTCCCCGCCGGCCGTCATGAACATTCGTCCTCCTCCCGACATTCTGCGTCCACAGCAGAATCTCTCCCAGCTCACCCAGGTACCCATACAATCACCCCACTTCCTTCCCTCACAGCAGCAGCCTCCCCAGCAGCAGCAGCCCGCAAACCACATCGGCCTCATGCCCAACGCTCCAAACCCCACCATGGCCATGCTCGCATCCGGCGTTCAGCATCCCTCCAACTCTTCCCTCCAGGCCAACCCTGCCAGGTATCAGATGCGTCAGAATGTAATGCAGCAGGGTCAGAACCCACAGTTGAATACCTCCGCACCGCCCCCCGGCGCATCCCATATGGCCCAGCTCGGACATAACTCCCTCCAGTCCATCGCTTTTCCTGCAGGCATGATGCAACAAGGCATCAACGGTGTACAGGTTCGCCGTGTCCAGTCTCATCCCCAAGGCCTCAACCAAGCCGCCCCCCATGTCCCCCCCATGCATCCCGCCCAGCAGTCTCTCAACAGTATCAACATGGCCATCAATCAACAGACGAACATCCCTCCCCACCTTCGTGCTCCACCTCAGCAGTCCATCATGAATCGCTTACCCTCCTCCATCCCGGGATCAATCTCGCCAGATTTAATGGGTCGCCAACCGAGCGCTACCGCCGTGCCACAGAACCCTCTCAGGGCTCCCTCAGCGCCATCACAGATCATGAACAGTCTCTCACAACCCCCAGGAATGCCCCAGGCCGCCCTACAACAGTCCTTATCTCAAAACTCTTTTCAGCCAACCGTACCCGGTCACCCTCATCATCCTTCTTCCCTTAACTCGTCCCCTCGTCCAGGCCCGCATTCCCAGCAGCAGCATCCTGCTTCCAACATGATCATGGGCCAGCCCGGCCCATCCCAGGCATCTGGTCCTCGCCCGATGACTCATCCCGACAATACCTTTGTCGGTCTCCAGAACAACCATTTCCCCCAGAACATGGTCCCTGGCTCTGCTCGAATACAGAACCCCGCCGCTGCATTTTCCTTTGCTGGTTCCATCTCTCAAAACGATCCCCTCGAGATACCTCCCTCCATGAGTGATGGTCTCCAAAATACCTCAACTCCAATTCGCGCTTCTTTCCAGCCTACTCCTGCACAGCAGTTTGAGCAGCTTCAACAGAACGACAATTTTGGCAGTCATTTCGTCTCACAACCAAATCCCCCTCCACCCGCACGTCCCCCATCACATCCTAGCACTGCGCACGGGAATTCTGTACCACCACGCCAAATGCACCCACCGCATCGACATTCTCCCTCAGATCCTATGGCTGCACATGTGCAGCAGCAACCCCAACGACCTCAGTCTCAACCCCAAGGGCCCCCGGGCCGCCCGCCATCACAGGCGGGTCCATCACACACCCCTCGGAGCTCTCATTCACAACTCCCTTCCTCTTCATCCGGACTTCTTTCTTCCGCCCGTATAACCCCTCATACCCAGCCTTCACAGTCCTCCCCTCATCAGCAGCGACAGTCTCCGTCTGTCCAACAGCCGATAGCCCCCCGTCCATCACAGGGGCAACCCAGCAATCCCCCTCCTCCTAATCCCCCTTCCTCAGAAGCGAGCACGTCACAATCTCAGCCCTCTACCATCGCACGGCACCCTGTGTGAGTTTTGACCGTCATTGATTTCGTGCAGACGACAGTCTCACCCGATAACGATAGGATGGCCCCCCCGATAGGACTCGGTCAAGGGCTCATACGTCTACTACAGTTTAGTGGTCAGCTTTCGAACGAAAACCCTCTTGTTGGTCTTTATACCCCCTCCTCAATATAAATCTGATGATAAATTTGCGTTAGAAACACCAATTATCATTTTGGACCTCGCTAGTGCAAGACTATTTTATGCCGAAAGCGGTCATGAAGGTCACTTTATGGAAAGATAACCAAAGGAACGAAGCCAAACCGTTTGGTGCGTTTCTCGGCCAATTTGACAGCTGTGATCGTAGCGCTGACGTGAGATCACGGCACCGTGACTAGAGATCGGCGTTCCCATATTACCCCGTTTTTTTCTGGTGACCACGCAATCGGGTGTCAAGTCCATGACACTTTCACTTGACGGCGCACGCGAGAGACTCGTTGCCCAACATCACGCAGTCGTGGAATGCGTTAGCGCAGTATGGACATACAAGTATAGCAACGGATATACGGTCACACTGCGTGGCCCCCTGACGGTTCATGTCTTCATCGTTCCACTCGCCTCCGCAAGCCCCGCGCAGCCCCAACAAACCTTTACGCTCAGATTTGATCAGCTTCAGTTCGATGCCCACACACACGAAAAGTTCATTTCCCTCGATGGTATTAATGGTTCGCGAACCGTCGAGGCACCCAAGACACCTCGTGTGCGTAATGCTCCTACCCCCAGTCCGAATGGCGCATCTATGGGTCAACGAGAGGAAGACAGGCAATGGGATGAACCTCGCATTTTAATTGACAATGCGTCGATACCAGGGGAGCCGGTCAATGCTTTTGGCATTCCGCAAGCCACTATGCGATGTCTAGAGGTCCGTAGCACGTGTCAATTACCTCGAGTGATGACCCAAACCGTGTTCGTTTTTACAGCTGGCTGAGAGCGTAAGTCAGATGACAGACTTGATCGCGTTCGCAAACGAAACGCAGCTGGGGCCGATGGGTAGCTACGCCACTCCCGAATACATATGAATACGCCGCCTGATAAAATTCTCCACGTAGATGCGCTCTCAGCACTGGCGAAGAGACTCCGGGAGACAGCACATAACCCGACTATGAATGGCGCGTACATGGGTCCTATGCCAGGCGCACCTGGGGGTTTCCAGGGCTATGGCGGTCCACCCACGTCGGCACTGTATCCGGGCGTGTCACCATTAGCTATTCCCATGCATTCCATTACATCACGCAGCTCACCTCAAAATATTCCGCCGCCGTCCTCTGCTGATACCCCCCAAAAGCAGAGTAAGCTCCCCACCTCCGGCCCCGCTCCCCCAGCACCTAATCAGCCTCCCGCTCCTTCGCAGGCGGGACTGACCTTATCTACCCCGACGACCGTGGTAACCCACAAACGCAAGTCCAACGATACCAACTCGCCGACAATCGGCAACGCTGAACCACAATCAAAAAAGAGTCGCAAAAATAAGCGGAATGGTTAACATCTGGTGGATATCTGTGGAATATCTTGTGTCGCTATCGATAACGCGTCGGAAGTATATTGTGATTGTGCATGGTCATCATATCAGCCTTTGTGTGTCTGGCTGTTACATATATCTTTCTATTCATTGGCAGGACGCGAACCGCGCGCTGCTATTGCTCGGATTCTGATGGTGCCTTCAATGTGTTATTTATAGCTTTCTGTACTAGTACCCTGCTCTCCTGAACTTTGCCCACCACTTTCGCGGCGATTCAAGCTGAACGCTTTGCGCCCTGACAGACTGAGCATTTGATAAACGATAGGCTCACGATTAACCTCGGTTCGAGCAATCAAGCAAGAAACAGGGCGGACAGCACTTTTTTTCCAATCATATGCAGATAAAAAAAAGTGGCAAAGCGGAAACATGGAGTAATAATTGACCACCTAGTACTAGAAAATCGGTTCATGGCTGAAGTCGCATTGGTCGCCATATCTGCATCTGCGATCACGAAAGACGGCGCGTCAGCTTTATGCCAGTCTCACATTCAAAGGGTGATTAATGCTCGCCTTCCTTCCGCAAAGAAACTGCATGGTCTTCGTTTACTACTTCTATATGACCCCTCATCGCCCCTCCCTCGGCCACCGCGTCCACGAACCCCGCGTCCTCGTCCCCTGTCCGCTGTCCATCGAGCCCGAGCGCTAGCATCGTCCCCAGCGAACTCCTGTCCAAGCTCTTGAAATTGGCTTGGCGCACTCCAGCCCGGCGCCTGACCTGCGCCACCAAACGGCGCTAGCTGTCCACCCCCATTCGTCGCTTGCCCCGGATTGAGCAGCGCCTGTGCCTGCTGCATCAACTGCTGCATTTGATCCGGCGGTATGGACGACAGTATGTTCGGATCAAAGCCCATCGGCATGCCACCGCCGCCCGCCGTGTGTGCGTCCATCGGTTGGTCCATGCCACCCGCCACCGCGAGCTGATTGACGAGGTCCGCGACGGACACCTGCGCCGGCTGTGCGACCCCACTCCAAAAAAGAAGGTCGCTCTCTGGTCCCACCGTCATCATCTTGACGTCCACGTCCACCTCCTCCTCCAGAATCGTCAAGACAGGCTCTGCCGGACTGTCTGGTATTTGCGCCGCGTTCATGTACAGCGCACCCAACGCGGTCTGCTCGCGTTCCTCTTGGATAGCCTTCTCCATGCTCTGCTGGCCGCGTTGGATCAGATCAATATCTATCGGGATATCGATGGCTATGAGGGGAAAAAAGAAACGTTTGTACTGTTAGCGATCGAACAGGTTTCATCACAATCTCGGCGGCTCACTTATTGGATCCATCCAGTCAATGAGCTCTTCGAACAAATGTGCATGTAATGCGGCCCCTTCTCCCCGATCAAGATCGCGAAGACTGTGCGCAGTATGTATACCCTATCGGTCGAGTCCAAAACACGCGACATCAATGTACAGTACACGTGAGAACAAAGCAAAGGGCTGACATCTACTGGATCATCGTCGTAGACCGCACGTTCAATCAGTCGGATGGATTCCAGTTGACCTTCCGGCGCCCACGAGACCGACTTTCGCTTTGTCTTACTGGTGGTATTGCCTGCAGGAGGTGTGCTGACCGCAGGAGCTGAAGATGGGGTAGATACGGCCGGCGATGCTTTCCGACCTTTACCCATAGATTTGAGCGCTTCCTGAAATGGATCGATCGACGATGGTTGTGCAACGTTCGTGTCTGGCTCCTTCTTGATAGTCACCGGCGCCTTCTTGAAGCTGGGTAATTTCGGCTTTGGCTTCGGAGCCGAAAAAAACGACGAGTCTGATCGCGAGTCTTTGACGGGAAGGGATACCGGCTTCGTTTCCTTCTTTATAACTGTCTTGGAGGAGGATGCTACAGCTGTGATGGCAACCTTCTTGGCAGGTGGTGGAGCTTTGGCAGCCGGTGGCTCGTTTAACTTCCTTTTCTTAAGCTTCGGATCTGCATAAAGGTTGGCGCCCGTTGGCCCACAAAACAAACTGACGTGACTCACCCTCGGGTGGATTACTTTCTGCATGTTTCGTGGCAGTTTCAACCAACAGACGCCATTTCCTCTCTAAGTTGGACGCCATGTCCTTGATCGCTGCGGTCGGCAATGGCAAAACAAACGATTGTTAGATACATGAAGTTTTTCGTTTAGATTATGATACGACAGTCGAGCACGTTTCAATGCAGTGGCAGATGTATATATATCTCCATCGGATGTAGGGGTATGATGAATAAAGCAAAAGCGGTGCTCACCTGGTGCTGGTGGTTCTTTGACCAGCTTGACGATGATTTTACCGAGCTTCGACACCTTCAGGGCATCAACCGACATAGGAAGCCTATCCACAATCTAAAGGGGAAGTCATTAGGACCAACTTCTGCTTAAGCAACTTGAATTAATCGACAGACATGGAGTAATGGCATTATGGTTTCGACCAAAAGGCTGTCGCTCTTGGCCATGAGGCCAGTTTTCAGCCATTCGCGAGTAATGTCCATTGCAGCGATATTTTCCAGCCACGCTCGAAAGTAATGGTTACCGGCATTGTCTCTGATTTTCGTCAAGATTTCTAGCCGGGTAGTTGGGTCAACATCCTGAGAGCCAAAGTCGTCAATAAGCGACACAAGGGAACTGACGGCTCCGGCTCCAGTGAATGAATTCGGCAGGAGAAGTGGTCTGATATCAGCCGAAAATTTGTCCTTGCGAGCCTGAGGGTTAATCAAAACAGAGGGCGTGCTAGCTGATGTAGATGACGTGGACGGAGAGTAAAAGGAGGATAGGGTCGTGGGCATTGAAGTAGAGGGCGAATGAAGGACATGAGGAGAGAGCGTGGTAGGCTGGGACTGAGATTGGGGGTGTTGATGCTGTGGAGAATGCGAATAAAAATGTGATGGAAGAACATAGGAAGGATTAATCGATAAAGTAGGTTGCTGGTACTGATACTGGGATTGTGGTCGTGACTGTGACTGTTGAGCGGCCGGGTTGGAAGCCAGTGAGTATGGCCGACCAGCCTCCGCATCGCTGATCGTCGTCAATGCGGGACTGCGGAATAAGGTATAATTAGTCATGGGCCGCCCAAGAAGTCAATCCACTGACTCGATCATCAATTGGGGCTGAGGGGCTGTTGGAGGAGAGGAAGATGCAATTTGCTGTTGCGACGTTGAGGGCTGCGATAGCGATGAGGTCGTTGCACCATTGAGGGTTGAATAGCTCGAGAGTGGTAGTGGAGCAGAGGAACTCGACCAGCTCATAGAGCCATAGGCCATTGCATTGTATGGGGCAGGAACAGTGGAAATGTAAAAACTTTGATATGGATGGGCATAGTAAGATTGCGGGGGCGGCGAAATTGAGGACGACGTTGACGGTCCTGCGAAATGGAGAGACGTCAACAGATTGGTGTGAGACAGGTGGAGCACTATTGATGGGCGCCTAGAAATTTGCTTACCCGGTATATCGCCCAATCCAAAGTCGCTCAAATCCAGGCTTGGCTGCGCAGCACTTGACCCCCCCGCGCTGGCGTTGACCGCCGAACGGTCCTTCCAGTCGTCGTTTGAAGGCGGTGCGCCGTCAACATGGACGTGTTGGGAGTCGGGGACATCCTGCGGCCATTGATTTGGCACATTCGGGTACATACTATCCATCCGGACAGATTTTTTCTCTTTTTCTCTTGGTTCTCAAGCGTTTTTTGGGCAACACTAAACCGTTGGCTTATTTCTGTGCAAACGAGACGCGGAAAAGGAAAGAAGAAAACGCAGACGGTATACAAGCCGTTTCACCTTTCGCAAGGCGTTCAACAGATCGCCACGCTCAACCGCCTGCGAGTTCTGTCTCTGTGATGGTGCTGAGGATTGAGGCGCACTGACCAGCAAGGGAGCGTTGCCATTCATTTCGTCTCCGCTTCAAGCGATGTTTTAATTCTCTCGGCACAACGGCACGGGTTGTCACTCTCACAGGATGCGGTGCGCAGGAGCATTTCTAAAGCGATCGTCCATTCTCTGAGAGTCACTGAAGACGCAGGACGCCATCGTTCCATGCCCTCGTCGCGACAAACGACGATGATCCTCGATGTATGTATGGCATCATACGGCCATTCCTTCGACAAGGAGACCCATCTTATTCCGACACCAGCAGCGACCCATCAGTATGTCCATCACTTGCATCTGGCCCCCCGCACCTACTCACTTGAGAACAAACAAAGGCAAGATATTAAGATTGTATTGCCATTGCCTGGGTCGTGTAGGACGCGCGCGCGTGTAGGCCAGCCGAGACTTTTTCGTATTCATAGCACATTATGCTTACCTGATCGGTTGGCTAGTTGGGTTTCAATATGACGATCCCAATAGGCATCAACAAACAAAAGCTTATAATCGCAAGTATCAACAACGCTAGTTGATTTTCACACTACCAAGTCCTTCCTTGTCTCCCTCTCCCAAACTAGTCTAAACGCGTCCCCACACTTCGTTTTGCCCATGGCCCCAAAAGCCTCCAAGGAACCGGCACCTGACATGGACACGACTAGGTCTGAGGTGAGTGTGCGCGCCACGGTACACACAGATCATCTGAATGCCCTCTTCCATCGCAGTTCATCGCTAAACTATCCACTGCTGCCGAGGCCATGCGCCAGTTCGGCAATTTTGCAGACGCGCTGGCCAACGTAGTCGCCAAAGCGTCACTTGATGATCCTCAGGTCGTCGAGGCCTTGCAGTCCGCCATCGACGCGATTCCCGCCACGTCTAAGAAACGCAAGCTCACAACACTGGGTGCTGGAGAAGAAGGCGTCAAACGAAGAAAGCGCGAGAAAAAACCAAAGGATCCCAACGCCCCAAAGGCTCCCCCCTCTGCTTATATCCTCTTTCAGAACGATATTCGAAATGCTGTTCGCGATCAGAACCCAAATATTCAGTACAGAGATTTGATGGGCCTCATTTCTCAGCAGTGGAATACCCTCCCTGAGGAGAAGAAAAGGGTATGTCTGCATGAGATTTGTCTCGTTATGGTCTCCTTATATTTGTGATTAGCCTTACTTTGACAGAGTGACTGCTGCCAAACAAGTCCATGAGGAAGAGATGGTGAAATACAATGCGTCAAACCTACAGCCTGTGCCATCAGAAGGGACCTCTAAGATACCGAGGAAAGAAGTCCAGCCCGCTGCGAAGCCCGAAAAGAAGACTGCTGCCGTGAGTTGTTTCTCGGCCTTACGTATTCGCATTCTAAAGAAGTGCGATAGAAATCAGCAAAGTCTACCCCTAAATCAGCTGAGACCGTCCATTCGTCAGAGGAAGACCAGTCAGATTCTGTGGACGACTCTTCCGGAGACGAGGAAGTGACACACGAGGAGAAAGTACCAGAGGATTCAGAGATGTCGGAGGTAGAACCCACTCCTCCACCTGCCAGAAAGACGAAAAAGGGTGATAAGAGAAAATAAATGGGTAAAGTCGTGATTCATGTTTTCCTTCCATTCACGATACGGCCGTTAGTTAGGATAGCTTCAGTGGCGTTTGGCTGATACACTATGTGTTTTCTTGTCGATATTTGTCTACCTTACAGGCTTCTTCGTTTGCCACTGCCTTGTAAACGTGTCTCAGACTGTTCTTGGGCCACAGCCAATGTGTGTAAACGATAGCAAAGCGATGTCTACAAGCTACAATTCGGTTGCACTGCTTGCCGCAACGTTGGAGTCTATAAAATCCATCTCCGTCCTCTCACGCACCACTACATCCTTTGTCTTACCGCCAGCATGTCTGCTCCTCCATTTAACCCGGATTCGAGAGACCTGCCTTACGGTTGGATCCAACAGTACAATTGGGAGTCAGTATTTCCAGCCACCCTGTTCTTGATTGATGTTGATGGATAATTCCCCTCCTCGCAGTTATAAGCAGTGGTACCCCGCCCCTCTGTATCATTGGTGATACGTGTTCTCACTGATTTGTAGGTTCTACGTGAACACGCGTGAGAACCCCCCGCGTTCGTCCTGGGAGCATCCGCTTGGTCCAATTCCCCAAAGTTTCGCTCCCCCGCTCGCTCCTCCTGATCGCGGCTTCAACCGCTCCCCGTATGGTGGCCCCCCGCCTGCGCCAGGATATGGCGGCTACCAACCCAACTATGGAGCTCAAGGCTACTATCCACAACCCGGACCGGGTGGATACGGTTCGTATGGTCCCGATAATAGAGGTGAGTCTGAAAGCTCTCGATAACGTTGGATGTATGTGAATTACGTACTATCAGGCCGTTATGCACCCCAGGAGCAGGTGATTTACGAGGACGAGCGTAGGCAGCGTAAGAAGGGACCTGGTATGGGAACCGCACTCTTGGCAGGTTCGTAGAGGTGTTGGACGGATATAATCGAAGCTAACCAAAAAGCAGGTGGTGCCGGCCTGGTCGGTGGTGCTCTTCTGATGGATGCCATCGAGGATCATGACGAACGTGAGAGAGAAATTGGCTTTGATCAAGGTTTGCACTCCAAACGTGTGGGCTGGTTGATGGCTGAATCTTGCATCGTAGGCTACCAGGATGGTTGGGAGGATAATCAAGCTAACAATTGGGGGGACGGAGGCGGCTTCTTTTAGTTTACTGCGACTTGCCTGAAGCGGCCTTTCAAGTTTTTCCTTTTTTCATGACCCTGGATTTGTCGGATTGTTTGTATATACACACTGGAGTATGACTTGGAGTTGGAGGACGTGCAAGCTTGTGTTCTTGGTGCATGCCAAAGCTATACGTACTGGAGCGTATCACGTATGTATGTCACAAAGTACCTTGATTGCTCGCTCTTATACATGACGTGATCAGATAAACATGAGCTCAAGTCAGAATTTTAAACCGAACACAGTAGTACAATCGAGGTGGGTGATTTCTATCGATTAACCTGGTATTTGATACATAGGAACCTGAGCTAGTGATGCCAGCTGGCTCTTGCGATCTAACGTCCAACTTTGACCGGTCAACGTCACGGTGCTCTGCAAGTGACATGGAAGACGTTGGATGTTGCTATACGCACATTCTCAATAATATCTATGAGATACCGCAAGTTACTGTGTAATTCGTTTCAAGCATCAGTGAGCGCGCCCGAACTCGAGCATGTCGCACTACCTCCTCTCCCGCCGCGGCCAGGCCTCTATCATTCATCATTCCGGCGTCGTCTTCGAGGGCGAGCAGGAGCGCAAGTACGTGAGCTTGATTGCGCGGATCGTCGAATGCGTGCAAGCGGTGTTGGAAGAGGTGAGTGGCGAAGAGAACGATGGTGTACGTCCCCTTCTTTCACACTGGAACGTCTCATTCGACGACTCGTTTGTTCAGGATCATGTGTGATTCATGAGGATACGCACGAAACGACAGTTGATGATTTCTTCTGATGTGTTGGTTACTAGATACATGCGACAGTTGATGGACTCGTAGACAGACGATCGGGTTTGCCGTACGACCCGGCTACGTAAATGGTGAGTCTCATTCGGCCCCCCTCGCACATGTATTCTTAGCTGCGTCCTCTTTTTCTTTTGTATACTTCACGTTACTCCTACATACAACCAGCACGTGGTGATGCTACGAACAACAAACAGGTATACCCTTCTTCCGGGCGAGCTCTTGCATGTATGATTGTCTGGTCCGCCTCTGAGAGCGGCTTCTCAAACAGGGTCGACTTGAGCCGCACACTGTCAGTGCCAATGGGATGGGCGAGATCACCGCCTGCCAGAGGATGACGCCGATACCGTTGAAGCGACAGTATGCCAGCGTCTCGCGCTCCTGCATCCCATCAACAGACCGTCCACACCAATCCAAGCAAAGAAGGCCGCACCTCTTCGCAATGAAGCAGCAGAACGTGGTCCAACTGTGCCTGCGCACGACATCGTTCAGGTGTGCAAACTACCAGCACCGCATCGAGCTCGTCTCAATGTAGCACACTTGACCGCTCTGGACGAGGTCGTGCAGCGCCTGCGGGTACGTTGGGGTCGTCTGCGACGAGATGGAAGCACTCGGTCGCAATCACGGTCTGGTTGCGGGGCATTTAATGCTAGGGACGACGATGAGCGATAGAACAAAGAGTGGTACGCGCAACGGTACCTGTTTGATAAATTTAGCGATGATGCGCTCGCAGCATGATTGGAGTACGTGTTGGCGGTATCGATCATGATGATGCCCATGTCCCATGCGGCTTTGAGGATCAGGATTCAGACGTGAGGGTGGGTTTTCAGGGATCGAGACTGCGTACACCCCGTTTCGATAAATCATAACTCATTGCACCAGCTAGAAAACTTCGTCGGACGGCCGATAGTTGCACCGGACTTACGATCAGAGCAAAGATCCGAGGACCAGACTTGCCGAGTTGTCGGTATGAGACCTTGAGCGTGTTTGACATGACGACAGGTCAAAGGAAAAGTGGGCACTGAGAAGACGAGCAACTTGAACCCGCTGTCTTTATGGGGCCCCATGAGGACTCTTTCTAACCAACCAAAAAAAGCGTTATGAAGAATGCATCAGACTGGTCATCTTGGATTGTGGTCGTCAGCCTGTGACTAATTTGGTCGTTTCCTTGACCAATCGGTTTGACATTCATCATAACGAAGGTTCGCCAGATATTGAACAGGGTTAAGCAAGACTCTGGGTAAACTCACGAGATTCTACCATTGTGGCTGGCACCACAAATACTCTGGAAGTCAGCGGCCCCAAAGCCTTAGCCCATCAAGTTCCGTCTCCGCAAACCCGCTCACATCTACCGTTATCCTGACACTCCCCCGACAACGTACGCCATGTGCATCAACCTTAAATTGAGAAAGCAGGTCGTGATCTTGGGTACAGCAGTTTTTATAGCTGCGGTCGTCGGGGCATTCCATGAAACGATGGTCAACCTCTGGTTAATCCCCATAATGCACTGCAGGGCCCGCTCTTCCCCGTTGGTGTCCGGTATCCGGGAACGGCTCGTCGGTCAAATGACGTTGTCGACATGTCGACGAATACTCACCGACTCCCTTCATGCCCTTACCATGGGATAGTACACATGGGCTTTGCACGTCCCCGGCCCATCACCTTCAACAAATTCTTAAAGTTCACCACACGATCAGTAATGTCAAAATGGCTTCGGATATCCCTGCTTTTTGGGATGTGCTCCGCCCCATGGTACGTCGAGTCGGACTGCACTGCCGCGGTATCTCCAGTTTTGTGTCTAGGCTTTAGCAGGATGGTCCGTCGTCCGTACTTATCACCTTTGTGCGATGTTATAAGTCTCATATTCACCAATCCAACGTGCGTTCTCTTCACCTTTTCCAATAACTTGATCCGCTTCAATTTTCGTTTGGCACACCTTCGAATGTATTGCAATCCTTTAATCCAGCTTTGCAATTCATAAGATATTAAGTTTCCTACCTGTGACTGGCTTGTCAACCGACTGCCAGTGATTTCATGCGTCTCATTCCAGTTTATATCAATCTCGGAAGTCCAAGTGACTCAATCCCCGTCCGGTGTTCCTTCATTCCAAACTCTACTTGTCATCGAGTGCTTAGTTTCATATCGACTGATTCATGGCCTTTGGTACCCATGAAACTCATCTTCACAGGAATCCCCCGTCGAGACCCATTATTTGCACGCTGCAGGGGCAATAGCCCTTGGCCATTGGTGCAACAACTGGTGAGTTCTTTTTCACTATCTGAAACACGAACGTCTATCCAGAGCATCCGAAAATGTGGTGAGATTTCTCGGACTGGCATTCGAATCCAGTAGAAGCTCGTTCTTGCTTCTCACACTTTTGGGCACAGTAAACGCTGCGGAATACCTAGGGCTCGGCCGATTAGTGACCACACAGGTGTAATAGGCACACCTGAATCCTAGGCTCAATAGTCGGATTCACACAGTGAATCCTGGCAAGGATGCGAGAGATTGACCCGGATCAGATTTTTACGGCAAATCCCCTGACGTATCTTTGCAGAATTCACTTCGTGGGTCACACACCCTAGCATGTTCACACGGGGTCGAGTTCCGTGCTGACTGAGGCTGAACATTTCTTAGCTTAGACGACACCACGTTCACTTGGTAGATCGATCGTTCTACCCAGATCGATCCCACGCTGACTGTGCGCTGCCGACTTGCTCGTTCTCCTATTTGTCAGATACGTTCGTTGTTTCATCGGTGAGGACATTCACAGGCCTGATGCACCGTCATTCATCTGCCGACGGAAAATATTTAATCAAAATTTCTATCCTCAAAATTGTGGAAATCCAGAACTCGGTTTCACCCCGTCGCTTCTCCTGGCAATCGTGTGACCGCCATGGAGTACTTCGCAACTTGAGCCATCGTATGTACTCCCAGGATACCGCAAGGGCAGTTTCGGTCAGGTACCAGCTTTAGTGATTCTGGTCAAAAATATCTACATGACGCACTCCTGGCTCCGTCGGCAGCTTCTGCACACGATTTCTATGGGACCGGCTGGAGTTTTATAGTTTAAACTTCCCGATGGGTGCCATTTACATCGCCGTACGCTCTCATGTTTGTAAGGTTATACTGTAAATGCTTGTCAAAATTATTGTCGTTTCGTGCCCCTTCTCCATGGCAACCCCTGTCTGCGGACTTCCGTCCCGGCTGGTATGGCGAGAACGCCACCTTTGCGGAACGATGGTTTAATGGCGAGAACTTGTTTTCCCATTACATAAATTTTGCCAGTGATTCGATTTCTCGAATCTGAGGCTCGCTTTTTGAAAGGCGACAATCAAAAATTCTTTATCACACCTGGAGGCACTGTAGTCAGATGAAGTGTAACAACCACGTGAGGAATCGCCCTGCGGGAAAGGATTAAGTTTATATACCCGAGGGATAATTGATGAAGAAACCTCGATGTCTGCGTGGAATATCGTGTGATCTTGTTGCGCCTCGTGGGTTCGCGAAATAGCACAAGGTCCACAACAGTGTGGATCTTGTAAACGTGATCGCTTTGAGCACGCGAACGTCTCGAGTGTATTGAGTCAGCACTCTCAGGTACCTGACGATATTTTGTACATACGTTTCCAAGTCAACAGACCTAAAGTATTTTTAGCCTATGGGGTAGAAGCCCGGATTGAACAGGGGTCCAATACTCGAGTCTTGTCCAGAAGTCCTCGGGGTATGGATAGCGACTTCCCGCAGTCAAATGCACCGCTTCCTAGGACCAGAAATCTACAGGCGAAGAAGCTTCATGCGAAAGTAGATGTGACGGGAGTGGAGTGAGAATGGACCGGAGAACCTCTTGTCTTGTGACAGTGATACCTGGGCCGATGGATATCTAGCATTATCGAATTATAGCAGCTCCTCGGATTTGTATCACATGTATGGTGATGACAGACGTTCTTAGTTTAGTATCTGAGTCTCATTTCGGATGAGCGAATAGTGCTGTGGCGTATCACAAAATTCAGTCTGACAAATCGGGTGCGCATCATGGGAACATTTCTGCCACACCACAAGGCGGCATTCTCTCGACTCGACTGTTTTCTGAACGGCGGGGCGCTTGTAAGGTATGCATACTCACAATATACAGCTTGAGCGATGATCTTATGCACCGTAGTAACCAAATGCGCGCTTGTGGCAAAAAGCTATGCATCACGTGACAAAGTTCTGGCGCCACCAATTAGCGCTTAGTCCCTTGTACGCGTCTGGTGGAAGTTTTCTTTTGACGACGCCCTTGTTCCTCTCCCCACAGTATCCACTCTACCATGGCACCCGTAAAAAAGCGTGGTCGCGGTACGCGTACACCTACGACAACTGCGACCACCAGCAACTCGGCATCTCCTCTTTTCGATAACCCAAATTCTGCGGAACTCGAAACCCCTGAAACGTCCGAATCCGAACCAGTCTCGACAAAAAAAACCGCTGCCTCCGTTACTGTTGTTACAAGAGCCGGTCGAAAGCGTGCTGCGGAAGATGAAGCGAATGCCAATATTCCATCCAAGCGAAGGGCGGTTGCACATGCTGTGGTTATGCCTGTGCGGGCTTCCAAGACAAAGGCAAGAATGCTTGACTTGTTCTGCAACATCGTGACTGAGCCAAACCATTTAATGCAGGCCAAACCTTCCCCCGGGCCAGAGCGTCGGGGCAAGGGGAAGGCAAAGGCAAAGATCATGGTTATGTCCGAGCCTGACGACAATGTTGAAGATCCCATATCTTCGGATTCCGATGATGTGTATAGAGAAACTAATGACGGTAGTTCAGACTCTGAAGTGCCGGACTCGGAAGAGGATGCCCTTATGATTAGTGAGGCAATCAAGGCATCCCACCAGACCGCCCGCTTTGAAGCTCAGCGAAGGTCGGGCGCTGGCCCGTCCACTTCAAGGATGGAATTTACGGGCCGTGTCGTTCCGGCTGTAATGCATATCCTGCAAAGCGATGAGGAGCCTTATGTGGAATCTGTCCAGTCTGATGACATGGACGAATCAGAGCTATCCCATTCGGAAAGTTCTGATAACGAGCCCTTGTATAAAACGAAAGGCAAGGCAAAGGCAAAATCTAAGAAGAAGGAGAGATCCAAGCTTTCCGCAGAACCCTCGACATTGGTTGACCTAGTAGAACGACGCCGACTCGGCCGGCTCGAGCGGAATGCAGTGAAGAGAGAACAGCGTTTATTAGCTGAAAAGCTCGGCCGCAGACTAACTTGGGTATGTCTAAATTTTGCTGGCTAATGCTGTCTCTTCAATCCATATTATAGGCGGAAAAGACGACTCTGTCATTGCACAGGCACCATCCAGAACTTAAAGATGTGTGGGGTGATCTCGAAGAACAAGTACCCGTAATCACATCTGAGAAGGCCGAACAGCCCGCTGGGTTGAAAGTCACGTTGTTGCCGTTTCAGCAGGAGTCTCTCTGGTGGATGCGAAAGCAAGAAAACAGTATTTGGCATGGCGGCATGTTAGCTGTAGGTGTTCGCCACATAGTCGTTTGTCAGGCTATTAAAGCTTCTGGTATCAAAGGATGAAATGGGGTAAGAAAATTAGCTCCCTTCGCCGCGAACGCCTCAAATATTTTTGCACAGCATGGGAAAGACTATTCAGATGATCTCTCTCTTCGTTTCCGACTTGAAGAGGCCTAACCTCGTCATTGCGTGAGCATCCTTTCACTCCGTACTCGTTCCTCTGACAGTAGGCATTACATAGACCGACTGTTGCAATCATGCAATGGCGCAACGAACTCGCTGCGCATACAGATGGGATGAATGTTCTTGTGTGGCACGGCGCTTCCCGTATTGCGAACCCTAGAGAACTCGAGAAATGTGATATCGTGCGTTTTATTTGTGTTGTGATTCAAGCCAGATGCGCTTACTGTCGGCAGGTTTTGACCAGCTATGCTGTTGTAGAAAGTTGCTTCAGAAAGCAACAAAACGGTTTCAAGCGGAAAGGGCACATCGTTAAAGAACCATCCCCCCTACATCAAATCAAGTGGAACAGGATTGTTGTATGTTTCGCGTGCAGTAGTTGTTATACCAGCGCTTATCAAATCGCGGGGCAGCTCGATGAAGCCCACTGTATCAAAGAACGCGCTACCAACACAGCCAAAGCTTGCTTCGAACTAGTCAGCAGCTATAAGTGGTGCCTGTCGGGCACTCCGCTACAGAACCGTGTTGGAGAGCTCTACAGCATGATTCGTTTCTTAGGAGGGGACCCCTTCGCTTTTTACTTCTGTGAGCCATCCCCTTACATCAACATTTTATCTTATAAAAACTTTCCCGTAGGCAAGAAATGTGACTGTAAATCTCTGCACTGGAAGTTTTCGGATAAAAAGACCTGTGATAGTATGTGTCTCATCCCCACCACTTGGCCTTTAGCACGGTATGAATCTTAGCTTCGTAGCATGTGGTCACAGTCCCATGCAACATGTGAGATTTTATCCTGTTTACCAGCATATATCTAATTCTTTCCTTAGACGTGTTTTTGGAACAACGAGATTTTGACACCCATACAAAAAAGTGGCATGACAGGACCAGGCAAAGCTGCTTTCAGGAAGCTGAGAATCCTCTTGGATCGTATGATGCTTCGACGAACAAAGGTATGAGCGAGCACCGCTTTTACGTGTAACCTGTAATGCATTTTCTTCCAGGTGCAACGCGCAGATGACCTTGGGCTTCCTCCACGGACAGTGATCGTTCGGAAGGATTACTTCAGCCCAGAAGAGAAAGAGCTATACCTTTCGCTCTTTTCTGATGCCAAGCGCCAGTTTAGTACCTATGTTGGTTCGGGTACTGTTCTGAACAGTGTGTTACCTCCACTTTCTTGACATCCTTTTTCCTTACATTCCCGGCTAGATTATTCAAATATCTTCAGTTTGTGTGTATCATTCTCAATTTTTTTTCTATACGCTGAACACACTTCACCGCAGGATCACACGCATGCGCCAAATGGCTTGCCACCCTGATCTGGTACTACGCAGCAAAACCAATGGCAACACATTCTTTAGTAGCGAAGAGCTAAGCGAAGCTACGCTCTGCAGGCTATGCAATGACATTGCTGAGGACGCGATTCAGGCAAAATGCCACCATATTTTTGATCGCGAGTGTATGAAGCAATACCTGAGTACGGCTGGCGACATCAACGTATGTCTCTTTTTACCAACTTGACGTATTCCATCGACCACCGGTTCTTTCCAGCCTGAATGCCCAGTTTGCCACATCCCCTTAACCATTGACTTGGAGGGACCTGCACTCGAATTAGAATCATCCCTACCAGCTGTAAGGCAGGGAATCATCGGTCGGCTCAACCTAGATACCTGGCGTTCGTCATCAAAGATTGAAGCTCTCATCGAGGAGTTATCCAACCTTCGTGCGCAGGACGCCACCACGAAGAGCATCGTGTTCAGTCAATTTG
The DNA here is from genome assembly GCA_038090395.1 of Boletales sp. KT-2023a. Lineage (NCBI taxonomy): Eukaryota > Fungi > Basidiomycota > Agaricomycetes > Boletales > Boletales sp. KT-2023a. Next base: position 10,649 of record JBBPMP010000111.1, on the reverse strand, counting down.
TTAACTTTTTGGATTTGATCGCCTTCAGGTTACAGAAAGCTGGATTCCAGGTCGGTAGTATTACTAGCCGCGTTTTCAAACTGCTCATGTTTTGTTTTCTAGATATGTCGACTAGAAGGAACGATGTCGCCTCAGGCCCGTGATGCCACTATCCAACACTTCAGTATGTTGCATAATATTCACGCTTATTCGAGTTATTGACACATGTTTTCCAGTGAGCAATGTTCATGTGACTGTTTTCTTGGTTTCACTGAAGGCGGGTGGTGTCGCGCTGAACCTGACGGAAGCTTCCCGTGTCTATCTGATGGACAGTTGGTGGAATCCCGCCGTTGAATACCGTAAGAATCCCAGGTGCTGCCATGAAGCGGTTGCATGTGCTCATTAACCCACAGAAGCCATGGATCGCATTCACCGACTTGGCCAGCATCGACCTGTCCAAGCCATCAAGCTCGTCATAGAAGACAGTATAGAAAGCCGTATCATTCTGGTGCGTGGCATCTTTGAATTCGTCGGCACAACCAAAATGCCCCCAATTGTAGCTCCAAGAGAAGAAGTCTGCCATGGTCAATGCGACCTTATCTACCGATGAGTCGGTAGGTGTTTCGTTTCGTTTTTTTATTGACTAGTTATTGAAGCTGGGCGTTTGTGGCAGGCTATGGGTCGCTTGACTCCAGAGGATGTATGTATGTCTGGTTGCGCATGATTCGCTTCGACTGACTTGCTGTGTTCAACCCAGCTCGGATTCTTGTTTAGGGTATGTTGATATCGCAAGCTGTTTATCACCCTGGCTGAACCTGTTGATTTTAGCTCTAGATGGCTCGACTTATGGACCGGTTGAGATAATTTGCCTTTGGCCGTGCTCCTCACTAACGTAGTTTGCATGTTAATATTATGGTTACTCTGAGAAGTCGATTCAAACTTGATAGTTCCTTGTATACCTTGTGATGATATTTTGGCTTCACAAACCATTTGTTTGCCCTGTTACCTTTTACTGTAAGGTCATGATAAAGTGCGTCGACTCAAGTTTTGCTGTGATGGCAAACCGCATGCCGAGAGACTTCTAATTTTAGAAGCGATCTGCATCATCACGGTCACATCTCGTTACTGCACAGACTTTAACTTACTCACTGGCAGAGCAATGAAGGAATTCACACTCAACGACGTTGCACAGGTAGGCCCTGATCAAGCTTGAATTAGAGATATTCCGGGGAATGACCTATACTATGTAGCACAACGGGCCAGATAACCTCGTATGTCTTGTCACTTTCCTCAACGACGGCTCATCACTCATCACACACACTCCTTTCAGTGGATTATCATCGACACCAAAGTCTACGACCTCAGTCGTTTCGCACATCTTCATCCCGGAGGCGCCAACGTCCTCTACGCATCCAGCGTCGGTGAGTCATCGTCGGTTCGTCGTGACACTACCGCACCTTACACGGAACCAGCTGGCAAGGACGCGACCGAGGTCTTCTTTGGTCTCCATCGCCATGAAGTCCTCTTGCGCCCACAATACGCGCGTCTCCAGATCGGCATCATAAGCGGCCAGGTCGAACGCGTCAAGGCGCCTGTGCCCGGCGCCCTCTCGTCAATTCCGTATGCAGAGCCGACCTGGCTTAGCCCCGGGTTCCACAGTCCGTACTACAACGACACGCACCGGCGGTTCCACAAGGCTGTCCGGACGTTCTTCGCGGAGGAAGTCTACCCCGAAGCAGTCCGGTGCGAGGAGAGCGGGAAGCGGATCTCGCAGGGGCTCGTTGACAAACTCAGGTAAGTCCACCGTTGTCACCATGACATGCCCCAGCTGACAATGCTTATTGCTGGCACAGTGCAATGAACTTTTTGGCGATGCGTATCGGCCCCGGGAAGCATCTTCAAGGACGCTCCCTCATGGGCGGCGTGGTTAGCCCGGAAGAGTACGACCACTTTCACGAGGTGCTGGCATTGTTTGTGCTCTGTGATCTTGCGTTGGCTCATTCTTACATCCATAGCTCATTCTCAATCTTGAACTTGCCCGGTTCGGGACCCGCGGTTTTGTGGATGGGTTGCTGAATGGTGGTGTCATTGGTCTGCCGCCCATCCTCAACTTTGGGTCCCCGGAAATGCAATCCCGATATGTCCCTGATATTCTTGGAGGAAAAAAGTACATTGCACTAGCTGTCACGGAAGCATTTGCAGGGAGTGACGTGACTGGCGTTCGGACGATGGCTATCAAAGATGGCGATGACTGGGTGGTTACTGGGACCAAAAAGCAAGTGACTCGATTCCCCTGGCGCAGCATGGTGCTAAATTGTTGAATCTGGAAAAGGTGGATAACGAATGGAACGTTTGCGGATTGCTTTACCACGCTTTGCCAAACCGACGTACGCACCAATGCCTTCCGCTTGTTGTGTAGTCTGATGGCTTTCTTGCAGCAAGGTCCCCTCGTCCTCCTCATTCCCCGTTCGGACAACGTGTCTACGAAACCGGTCAAGACGTCTTACTCATCTACAGCTGGAACAGCATATGTCACCTTTGACGGTGCACGCGTCCCGGCATCCCACATGCTCGGAAAAGTTGGACAGGGATTGTATGTTACCCTAAGCAACTTTAACCATGAACGGTGGATGGTGGCTGCGACGAGCTTGGGAGCGCAACGGATGGTCGTGGAAGAATGCCTCAAGTGAGTGTAACCAGCTGTCATTGGATCATGCGCTGATGATCGGCATCACATCAGATGGACAAATCAGCGTATTGCTTTCAAGAAGCCCCTTCATTCTCAACCTGTGATACGCGCCAAGCTCGCGTTGATGATCGAACGCATAGAGGCTTGTCAAGCTTGGATGGAGAATGTCACGCACCAAATGAACAATGTATGTCGAATTGCGTTGGGCTGCGTAGATTCCTCGAACGCTTTTGATTCTAGATGGATTACGCGGAGCAATCGGACAAATTGGCAGGGCCTATTGCGCTTCTCAAGAAGTACCTTCGATTTCATGTGTTCTTGATCCCGCGACGATATTAACTGCGATGTAGGTTCATTTCGCGTTCTGGTCGCGAAACTGCCGAAGATGCGACGCAGATATTTGGTGGGCGGGGTATTACGATGGGCGGGATGGGAAAGATTATCGAGAACGTTCGTATCCATGATTCCTTTTTGTTGCCATGGGATTGACTTCATGTGCAGTTCCATCGAACCTCGCCTTTCGACGCCATCCTCGCGGGTGCGGAAGACGTACTCGGCGATCTTGGTGTTCGTCAAGCCATTCGCAAGATACCAAAAAGTGCACGCTTGTAAAACGAATGACGCTTGATGTTTCTTATGTAGGTACTGTGCTATTGTCCGTAGTTCCATATACAATCATGCAAGCTCTATGCCCAATTAAGTTGGTGAATGCGCGCACGAATATGCTCAAGTCCGAAATAACGATCCTAAAAATCGATGACAGATAGTCCCTGATGCCTCACATGATACCTCTCCAGACATCCAGTTGACTTGGTGTCATGACCCAGAGAGCCAGAGGAGCACTGCTGCACCGATCATGACCTCCGCCAATACCATGGGCCGTTTATCACTGATGGCTGCACCCGTTGCGTGCGTAGAGGCACTACCCGATGCTGGGGATGCGGATGAACCCGTGGACACAGGTTGCGCGCTCGCGCTCGCATTCGAACCGCTAGCCGTCTGACCGGGCAATGCGAGCCTGGGCAAGACGAACCCTGCGTCGACGCATGTCGTGTAGAGCACTAGCATACCGTGAGCGAGAGGCAAGCGAAAGACGTCGACGAACGTACGGTTCAGACTGTTCTGGGCTGCGGCATAGTTGCTCGCGTCGAGGGCGGCGCCGACGCATTCGAGACAGTTGTAATACTGCGTCTCGTACGTGGTCGTGCAGCATGCGGTGACAGGACATCCCTGTGAGGATGACGGTGAGAGGGGAGCACACGGGCCGGGGCCCGGGAACTGTTACTCCGACGTGGGGACTCACCAGGCTGATCTCGTTGTTGACTGGGCCGCAGGAAGAGGCGCACTGGGGGGGTGCAGAGGACACGGACCCGATGCTAACCTGCCGGCGTTGGGGCTGCTCGAGTCCGACGGGTGCGAGGAGAGGTCGGAACGACGCGGCGCCTACACACACGACGAGCGAGAGTAGCAATACAGACGGCGCCGAGATGCGCATGGTTCGAGGTAAGCAGCGACGTGGGACGAACGAAAAGGTACGACTGTACGAGTGGACTAGCCGGGCCCTGGCTGCCAACGCGCTAAAGGAAATGTAAGCGACACGCGCGCGGCTCGACGGTCGGAGGCCGTGCTGGGAAACGAGTGCGAGAATGGAGGGAATTGCACATCCCACGAGCGTCGTTTCGTATTTTGAGAATGCGCGTCGAACATGTTTAGAACTCGCCCAGCTTAAGTTTGAAGTCGACCCCCCTGAAGAGGAGAGAGAGGTAGGTTACGTAATATGTTCTTTGCTGCATGACAAGCCATCAGCCCAGTTTCTTTCCGACCGCTCCTCTCGTCCGTGGCCTGTCTCGCTTTCTGTATCCATATTGACCCTCCCCCAGGATCATGCGGCAGCGGGCCTTGGCGCAGGCGTCGTCGCCGTCCTCTGCATGCACCCGCTCGACCTACTCAAAATCAAGTACCAAGTGGCTACTTCCCAGCCCCAGGCCAGCATCGGAAAGCAAATATGGCATTCTCTGCGCAGTATACAGGCGGAACAAGGCTGGAAAGGCCTCTACCGCGGCGTAGGACCCAACATCGCTGGCAATGCCTCCAGTTGGGGCCTCTACTTTCTCTTGTCTGTCCAATCCCCCCTCCGGAGTATCTCTCCTCGCTCACCCTCCGGTTTGGCAGCTACAACATGCTCAAGAAACGCGCCTCTGGAGACGACCCCGACTTCCGCTTGTCCCCCGGTGCTTACCTGCTCTGTTCTGCACAAGCAAGTTCGCCGCTTGTCTCCCTTTTGGATGGTAACGTGTCCTGACGTGCACAACAGGCGCCGTTACCGCTATCATGACCAACCCGATATGGGTCGTCAAAGTACGCATGTTTACGACGCGTGCGGACGACCCCACGGCTTACAGGGGGCTATGGCGTGGGTGCGCTTGCTCTAGCTACCTCACGTGCTCCTGAACTTCGTCACAGACGGGTTCTCGTCCATTTACGGCACAGAGGGCATACGTGGCCTCTGGAAGGGAACATCTCTCGCCCTCGTCGGTGTCAGCAGCGGCGCGATACAATTCATGGCGTACGAAGAGTTGAAGCGCTGGGGATTTGAGCAGAAACGAAAACAATTTGCACGGGCAGCGAAGACGATGATGCCAGAGGATGATAAACTCGTGCGTGCGACATGCACTGATGCCACGTCCCGCGATTGACCTGGCGCAATGACACGCAGTCGAACACGGCCTATACTGTCATGTCGGGCGCAAGCAAGCTGTTTGCACTCGCAGTCACGTACCCATACCAAGTCATTCGCTCCCGTCTTCAGGTGGGTCCTGTTTCTTTACATTGCACGTCTCACATCATTGTAATCGTGCAGAACAATGCCACCATGCACTTATACCCCGATATCCCCACCACCATCGAACGAACGTGGAATGGAGAGGGTCTTCGAGGCTTTTACCGCGGCCTCGGAACAAACTTTGTTCGTGTCCTACCCGGGACGTGTGTCACCTTTGTGGTATATGAAAATCTGGCATGGTTGCTGCGGACGACTGCTCGTAGGCGAGAGCAGAGGAGTGATCTCACATAGCCCACGATCCTTGCGAGTGCAGTATGCTGGCGGAAAAAATATCGTATCCTCGACTATCCACTTAATCGCGCTTATATATAGACTGACATTGTACATTAAACTCGGGCATCACGACTTCCACAACTCATCTATGTTATATCCACGTGCCAGTGAGGTAATAATGACGTTGGACGGTAAAACATTCCTCAGTCATCTGAAAGACCGAGTTTCCTGTGGACAGCGTAAAGTTTTAGACAAGTCCAAGCGTGCGCACACTTTGTATCACGTTCTACACCTTTGGCATTCTGAATGATGGCTATGCAAAGGGAGGCAAAAACAACGCGACCACAAAAGATGAACTACTTCATGTGCTTTGTCTGACTGGTCCGTTCTGATCGTATCTTACAGCAAAATGAGCTCTACGTTGCACTGCCAAAATCTGGTATCGTCTGCAAAGACTAGGACTAAGACCAGTTTCATCATGCTGGGCTTTTGTGTGGCACGAAATGTGGAACTCGGGTTGTGCAAGTATTAGCCCGACAATGGGTGCAAGAAGGAGTGGTTTACCAACGAACCAGACTGCATAGCCAAGAGAGAGGAAAGCGATGAGCCTCCGTGTCCGTGCTGGTATTTAAATATTACCGTTGACGTTTGTGAGGTAACTTCGACTTCAATCCCGGAAGACTGGTCACCAAGGCCCATCAGAACGTGTTTGATGAATAAAAATTACTAGATGGAGCCGCATTCTGGGTACTGCCGCTGGAGATTACGCCGGCTTCAAGTCGGCGATCAACAAACTGTCCAAGGTCTCGCCTGAGTTGCTGGCCGAAGTGCTGGAACACGGCGGATCCTCGATGTTCTGCCAGTAGGCATCGCTTGAGCAGCAGCCACTTGCCTCATACAATCCCGACGAACATCAATGGGGGATGCCAGCTGAATCACATCGTCAGCGATTTTAAGCAGCGACGTCAAGAAGTCTGATTTGAATATATTTCTGGGTTAGAAAGGATTTCGGGTGCAAGGAAGCCTTCGTATCCGACGTCGGCGGAATATTTCTATATAAAACCCGATGAATCGAGGAAGTGCGCCAGTCGTAAACGTACCTTTTCGCTGTCGTACCTCCTAATGTACTTTTACGGCTCCATACCATAACTTTCTGAACTCCCTTGAGGTTCAATGAGCAAACGTAACTATGATCCTCCTTCACCTTTGAGGCAATTCTCTGTAGCAGTTTCGCCGCACTCCCGTAAAAGACTGAGCACAAACTGCGTCATGTCGCGACCAGCAATGGGAATGTGTCCGAGGCACTTCCAATCACATCCTGCTGCACAAAGATCACGTGGTTGATACCGTTACCGGAGTCAGTGACTGAGCCAGTTGATATACTGCCCGTGACTCTGTTTAATGACCGCGACACGGCGAGCGCGAGCACCGCCCAAACAGCCATGTAAAGGGCTTTGATGTAGAACGATTCAAAGAATGTTTCGGCCATTTGTTCTCTACTTCTGGGGGATTGAAAAGTGTCCGATGATTTCAGATCAACATTATATCTTCGTATGAGTGAGCATGACAGGCTAAAAGAAAGTGGTGGTTTTCTGGCTCTGCACGCAAATACTTGAATGCCGTCTACACCCAGGTCGCTCCGTATGATCCCAGTTGCCAATCTTACCATGACGAATAGGGCAGCATAGGCCGTATCCAGGTGTCTTTGCGTTTGCTAGTGCTTCGTCTCCGCGTGCCTCGTTTCGAAGCAGGGCTGCCAGGCTTTGCAAGTATCGGAGATGCCTCACGCGTTGGTTGGGCCGACTGCGTGTAGTTATAGCTGTTGTAAACACACTCTACTGGTGTCAGCTGCTTGTGGAACTGCAGCAATCCAAAGGAGGCTCGCAATGAGGGGTCGGAGTTGTCTGTAAAGCTAATATTAGATCAACATCGATGCCATGCTTGGTACATTGAACCGTGCACCCTATTCTCGAGGAACTCAGACCATTATCGCAGATGATGGGCGCGAGTAGCGATGCCGTAGTGGTATCGACCTTGCTTTAAATAGTGTGTTCGGGTGCGGGGGAAATAGTCAGCACCACCAGCGGCGAACTTCGGGCCGAATCGATTTTCCAACTTTTACATAAGTTCGCGATCTATTGGCGGCATTACCCAGGATTCCCACGCATCAATCCAAAAAATCCAAACGGTTGCTTGGTCGAATCGGATCGAAGCGGGTGTTTTCAAAGGCACGTGCACTAGCGATCACCCAGTGCTTCGGACTGGTCAGAGGTAGTCTGGCGACCAGACGTGTCTATGAGGTTTGTGGTATGCTGGTGTCTGTGTTCGTGCACGCGCCGGGCGCTGGGCAAGGGCGAATATAAGCGCAAAAGCGCTTGAGTGCAGGCTGAGGGCTGAGCAATGCCAGCACCCCATGCAGTCGCTTAGCTCAGATGGGCGCCGGGTGATATCCATCGCCGAAACCTGAAAAAAAAATATGGGACTCACTTTCGATGCTCAGCGCAGGGGGGAATTGCGCCAGCTTCCGGACTCCAACGCCGACCCTTGGGTGCACTGTCGGATCGCTTACCACTACCCCCGGATGTGACCAATTTTCCGATTGCTGGCTTCAAGTCCGGTGTCCAGTTCCAAGACTAGGCTGATTGGACTAGTTATTTTGACAAAGTGTGTAATGCCTTTCTCTTGAGTCGCACCGCCGCAAGATGATTATTTTTATCAAGGAGATTATGTAATTCATTCCTCTACCATCGTACCGTTCGTTCATCGCTGTTCAGCTACGTTCACGCTCGAAAGTGTTCGCGATGCCTCCGAAAGGCAAGGCAAAGAAAACTAAAGGTAATAATGATGATTATTGGTCAGCCATGCGCATCCGATCCCCTCCAATGGCGCATCTGATTTCCTGTACAGGGATAATGTCGGACAACCTGTGGCCAGCAATATCGCGCCATCTCAGATCCCTGACTCGACGGATGAGTTCATGTCAAACTCAAACGCCCCATCTAGGCCGTCCGCCTTCAGTGCGTTGTCCATGCAAGATGGCCCACCAGAGGTAGACGAGAACGAAGATTTCGGTGGTCTGATGGCACGTATTTGTATCGCATTTTCTCCTGTACGGTACAACTAATGTCGGGTTACACAGTCTACCATTAAAGCATCCGCCACGAAAGGGAAAAAAGATAAAAAGAAAGCCAAGAAAGTTGAGGAGCCTGAGGAGGATGCGCCTGCCGAAAATGAACCTGTGCCATTGGCGACACAAGCACCTGTCGAGATGACAGCTGATGCCCTTGCCGATGAGGAATGGGGCCCTACGACGGACAAGGGTAAGAAGGGTAAGAAGGGCAAGGGTAAGAAGGAAAAGGATGATTATGGAACGGTTTTGGGTATCGTCTCTGTTCTCCGACTACATGTTGGCCCTGAGCTCTGTCTGCAGACGAAGCCGATCCTGCCAATGCAGTCGTTTCTACACCGCAGGCTGCGGGCGCTGAGCTCCCAGAGGATGAGGATGAGGATGTGGGAGATGACGGATCCACTGGCAAAGTCTTGACCAAAAAGGAAAAGGAAAAATTGAAGAAGGAGCGCGAAAAGGTTGGTTTCTCTGATGTTCCCAACCCATGTCTGACCCTTTGCAGGCGAAGAAAAAGGCACAAGTTAATGCAAAAAAATCTGCATCTACTGCTGATACTACTTCGGCTGATGTTGCTGTCATTACGGTGCCAACTTCAGCACCTGTCGAGTCAAAGGAAGACAAGGAGGAGGACGTGGATGGCGACGGTGAGGATGGTGGGGGGGCTGCTGGGAAGAAGAAAAAGAAGAAGAAAGGTAAAAAGGACGAGGATGTGTCAGCTTCAACTCCTGCCCCGAGCGCAAACAAAAAGAAAGGTGGGATCGGTGCATTGAGGGCGATAATGGAAGAGAAAAAAAGGCTGGAGGAGGAGGCGAGACGAAGAGAGGAAGAAGAGAGGCGCCGAATTGAGGAGGAGGAGAGGCGGGCAGAGGAAGAGGCAAAGCGGAAGGAGGAAGAGAAACAACGAAAGAAGGAAAAGGAAAAGGTACGTTTCAGAACGTTATAATTCCAATGATCACCTTACCTTGCTGGATAGATGAAACGAGAGCTGGCCAAGAAGGAGGGTCGCTTACTGACGAAAAAACAGAAAGAGGAAAGGGCTGCTGCTGAGCGACGCAGACAAGCCCTGATTGGATCAGGTGTTCAGATTGAAGGCTTGCAACAGCAATCTGAGGTACCGTCTGTGGGCAAAAAAGTGGTTTATGGTTCTCGCAAAAAGAAGGCATTGGAGTCCAAGGAGAAAGATTCGGCACCTGCTTCCCCTGCTCTAGGGTCGAGACCACTAAATTATAGCCCTTCAGCTACTCCTCCTCCTGCATCCCCATCTCCTGCACCGGTTGAGCCTCTTGGTAAAGCAGAGGAAGTCAAAGATGAATGGGACGCGAGCTCTGAGGAAGAGAGTGCTCCAGCTGCTCCTACTGTCAAAGAATCATGGGACGCCTCCAGCGGGGATGATGACAATGCGCCAGCTGTTCCTGTTACGAAACCACTGGCTGTTCTTCCCACTCCTGTACTTTCACCTTCTCAACCCACGCCGTCAGGTATGTCCCACATTACTTTAAAGTATACCCGCAATGCTTGATCACCGCAATAATTTAGCGTCATCTGCTGATGGTCTAGGTAGACTCAAGCCATCTGCTGAAGAATCCTCGGAAGAGGACAGTGAAGATAGTTCGGAAGACGAATCAGAAGAGAGCTCTGAGTCTGACTCGAGCGATGGCATGACAAAAGCACAACGCCTTGCTGCACAAAAGAAGACTGAGGCAGCTGAACGTCGGGCGAAAGCACATGAAGCTGCACTTGCTGCCCGCAGCAAGGATGATCTACGCAGTCCAATTTGTTGCATTTTAGGTCATGTCGAC
>JBBPMP010000110.1:0-60032 GCA_038090395.1 Boletales sp. KT-2023a | reverse complement strand
GGCTGCTAGCTGATGCAGAAACGAGTCAGCGCGAACCGCACGAACGGACGACGGACGACATACCTAGGTTGTCACCACCACCTCCAATTGTTCCAGACCCATTGGCAGTCGAAACACGCAAGTACGGAGACTCGACAACACGCCAAAGTCGCTATCCGACCGACAAGAGAGTCAGGATGGGTGGACACAAGCTGCGGAACAACGGACGTACCTAGTGCGTCCACCCCACTCGGACAGTGTCCCAGGTGGCCCATACGTCTTTCGTTCGCATTTTATCTCTCTACAATAACCTACATTTTGTCCACTATGGTTCCAAATAATAGTACAGCTTTGGTTTGATGATATGCGATCTGATGCCCAGTGTCAGTACTTCATAAGTACACCTGATGTGTTGAGTGCATATATCACAGATATGTGGTACATATGTAACCTATGTACTGCATTATGTACACCCCATGTACTTGCACTCAATAAGACAGGGATACTTGGTCCCAATATTGGTTCTTGGTCTGGCATTGGTTATTGAATACATATGCGACACGTCTTACTCCGTTATGTACACAGCCTTGACTCCATATCCGCTAATGGATGTGTTAATTACATCCCTTGAAATTATTTGCCTGATATAGTGAGGAATTTCTGGCCCGTACCTGCTGACAATATTTGGTACATAAACTCCGACGCAAGTATGGATGACATACGTATTTCAAACGGACGTGTAACCGAGGCATAGCCAGCCCGAGGAAACGTACTTACGCACGCCCTATTCTCATACGTGGTAAATCAGTTGTGTCGATAGAGCCTACGAGATTCCAAACCCCAACTTCTGAATCAAACCGCTAGCACACAATTTGCAGAATACATGCTACCACAACATGCTGCATCATTTGACCTTGAAACGTGAAGATCGTTTATGTGTACACATTCTCTACCTTGTACATCTTGCTGCTTGATACTGGCGAAATAACCTCCTCTCCGTACAACCGATCTACCTTGTACATCTTCAACGCGGATAAAAGATCAGCCCCAGATGGGGGTGCAGCAGGGCTAGAAATTTCAGTGGCCTTGCCTGCTTTGCTCGCTAAGCCGGCCGCACGTCCATCCGGGATTCTGATAAATTCAAGATTTCCATTTCCTGCGCGTCCATCAAAGATGTAGTATCCCTTTCTCTCAAATTGGATGATATCGCCCGTTTTGAGCTTGGTCACGTTCGCGTCTGCCAGTGCCTCATGGCGAAATTCGGTTACTGGAGGAACAAAGTCCTTCATGTCGTCCTCTTCCTCGAGCTTCTTTTTCGTGATCAGGTAGTCATAATCCAGGAGTGTGATTTCGACCAATGGGTGCGCATCCGTAGCCTTGGCAAGCCAGGTTATCTTTTTTTTCGTTTTGCGGAAGTCGCCGTCGAGATTCAGCTCCATAACGATGGAGGTCACTTCACCATCTTGGCCAACCAGCTTTGAACACACGAAGGCGTTGCCCCAATCCATTAGGGTGATCTGGAAATGTTATTGAAAATCATATCACGAGTCCAAATAGGCTTACCTCTTCTTGATCTTCGAAGGAAGCAGCATCCTCCTGCTCGAGGAAAATTGTGGACGAGTAAACGGTGTGCTTCTCGCCGACCTCTGGATTCTTCTTGTGGAGAGGCAATGTCTTCACCTCGACTCCAGTAGGCCCACCTCGTATCGACACAGGTACGCTAGAAAAGGTCAAGGTAAATACTGAAAATCACTGTAGACATGTGTGTGATAGCGTACCGTTTCTCTTTGAGAATCGCCCAGAATCGGGGAGCGACTGGATCTATTACCTTCTTGTTGAGAGCCCAGATTGAATCCCATTCAAGAGAAACAAGGGACTGAGAGGGTCCCTGAGAAAGCATGAATTGCTTCAGTGCGTCTATCGTCATGCCACGTCGACGAATCCCTGTCTTCATGTAAGTATAAGCAGCGCATAGATTCAGTTGTCCTGACCGCGAATAGTGGGAAATCGTGGATCATCCCACCCTTTGACAACTTTGTTGTCGACGAACCAATGCAACTTCCGTTTGGATAACAAGGTATAGATGAAGTTCAGCCGGCTAGAACAATAGTTAATCCTGCAGACGATGGGACATGAAAAAATCCAAAACCTGAAGTCCCAAATATAGACAGAGCGCAAACCCAATGCCTCGATCATCCAGTAATACTGAGCATTTCTCTCACGATACTCCATAGTCCTTAGTGCATGAGTGACGCCCTCAAGAGAATCCACGATTGGACAAGCGAAATCATAAGTGGGGTAGACCTTCCACCTCTCTCTAATGAAAACCAACCATCACTGTGGGAGTGACAAGTGTGTACGAGACCGCTTACCCTGTGCGATGGTGAGGGATGATGTTGCACCGGTAAATGACTGGATCACGAAGAGTTTTATTCTGATCATCCACACTGATTTTTGCGCGGAGACACCATCGGAGACCCTCCGGGGTGCCTGATTTCATGTCTGCAAAGTGCTTCAAATTGTCCCCAATCGAGTCATCTCGATGAACAGAAGCAATCCCCTTTCCCCGTTCCTCGCGCATCTGTTGGAGTGTCAGTAAAGACGAAAGACGACGATGCATAGTGCTCGCACCTGAGCCTGCTCCGTGTCGTCAGTATATGCTTTACCTGCTTCGATCAACTTGACTGCAAGCTCGTAAATTTGATCAAAATAGTCGGATGTATGGCTTATAGTGTCTCCTTTAATGCCCATCAACTCCAAATCTTCCAGAATAGTCTGCTCAAACTCAGTCTAATCTAGCAGTGAGTTGCAGAGACTTTAATTGGATGTAGTAACATACCCTCTCTTTCGTTGGATTTGTGTCGTCGAACCGTATGATCATCTTCCCCTTGTACATTTGCGCAAAGTATTGGTTTAATATAGCGGCTTTAGCATGGCCTATATGCAAGTATCCGCTGGGTTCTGGTGGGAAGCGTGTCACTACCTCGCCTTCTTTGGCATTCTGAAGACCGAAAGCAAAGCTTGCAGCGGTTTTCGTATTCCGCGCCTTGTTGGCTTTAGCGGCTACAATACTAGCCAAAGCGGCTTGCGTTGATTCAAGGTTTTCCAAATGTAAAAACCACCGAAGTGCATGGACGTGTTGGCCGTTTTTGAGTAAACCCAATATTTTGATGGATGCTGGGGGTGTAATCAGCCACCAGCGACGAAGTCACCGCCGGGTGTCATAATCACTCGCCTCGGATAGCTCCCCAGAGCATCCAGTCTTCCGCAGTGATTTCGTTACCAGCGATGAATGTACGGTACGCGAGATGATCATCCAGGGAGTTAAGAGTACTGAAGATGTCGGGTATTGCCGTTATTGTTGGCAACGCCTTTGCCAAGGTAAAGTACCTCGACACCTGGAAATAACAATGAACACCCACGGCGTACGGGAAACCATCCGACGTACCCTTGTGCCCTCTCTGTCTATACCTGCACTCTTGGCCAGGATCGTGACAATCTCTTCTTCCGTGGTGTATTGATCTCCATCTAGATCAAGTGTAACACCAGATACAGACTCATCGAAGTTAAGCTCCGCCTTTTGGGTGTACGTCGCTACCGCGAGGGCAGCGTAAGGAAACGGAGATGCCTTTGTTGATAGCGTCAACGACATCTTGCAATGTCTGATGGGCTCGATTTCTGGCGGTACTAGTGTCAGTTTTAAATATGTGAGAACTGACTACCAAACAAGTCAAATTGACCAGCATCCGATTCGATCCTACTTTGACCAAACTTTTCTCGTTTCCATCGTGCTCTCAAAAACCATCGGTCATGGGTTGCATGCTGTGAGTCGTACTGGGCAACCTGCAATAGCCATCTGATCTACCGTCTTAGCATCGATCCTTCTCAAAAATATAAGCCGTACATCCCAGTAAATCTAACAAGCCGCACATGGCCAACCAAAACATTCTCCAAAGTTCCCATCTGGCTGTCCACAGATCTTCGCGATGGAAACCAAGCCCTCGCGAACCCCATGACCGGGGATCAGAAACTGGCATTCTTCAGGCTGCTTGTAAAGTGTGGTTTCAAGGAGATTGAAATTGCGTATCCGGCTGCCAGCGACACCGATTTTTCCTTCGTTCGATACCTCGTCGAGAACAATGAAATCCCAGATGATGTGTGGATTCAGGTGTGCAAGATAATAGCAGCCACATCTGGTTGCCTGTACTCATTGTCATTTGCAGGTCCTGACACCAGCTCGCGAGGATCTCGTAAGACAAACGTTTAACGCTGTGGCAGGCGCGAAGCATGTCATCATTCACATGTATAATGCAACCTCTCCCATGTTCCGCAATGTTGTTTTCAAGAACTCGAAGGAGCAAACGATTGACCTTGCAGTTCATCATACCAATCTAGTTCGCGAATTGACCAATCAGTATGCGAATTCTCACGGTACCACGTTCCGATACGAATACAGCCCTGAAACATTCACCCAAACCGAAGTCGACTTCTCAGTAGCTATCTGTGAAGCAGTAAAGACTGCTTGGGGGAAAGCCTCCACTGGCGAACAACGAATAATCTTTAATCTACCCGCAACTGTAGAGATAGGGCCTCCGAACCACTATGCAGATCAGGCAAGTTTTTTACAATTGTTTTTCACCATTTTCTGACGCCTTCACAGATTGAATATTTCTGCACTCATATCTCCGAACGTGAAAAAATAATCATCAGTTTGCATCCCCACAACGATCGGGGTACAGGTATTGCCGCTGCCGAGCTGGCGGTTCTTGCAGGCGCTGATCGGATAGAAGGCTGCCTGTTCGGGAATGGCGAACGGACGGGAAATGTTGATATTGTTAACCTTGCACTGAATCTTTACACTCAAGGCATCCATCCTCGCCTGGATTTCAGTGATATCCAGAGCATTATCGATATTGTGACGCAGTGCAATGATCTTCCTGTCCACCCGCGACACCCCTATGCCGGCGAGCTGGTATTTACTGCGTTCTCTGGCTCACACCAAGATGCCATCAAGAAAGGCTTCGAGAATCAGGCCAGACGTCACGCTCAAAATCTTGCAAATGGCGAGGCACAGTTGTGGGACATGCCTTACCTACCAATCGATCCTGCCGATCTCGGATGTAGTTATGAGGCTGTCATTCGCGTCAATTCGCAATCTGGAAAAGGGGGTATTGCCTATATCATCAAACAACACCTCAATCTCGATCTCCCTCGCAAAATGCAAATTGCTTTTTACCAGGTCATTCAATCCATCTCGGATCGCGAAGCAAGAGAGATGAAGGTAGAAGACATCACAGCCGCTTTTCGCAGCACCTATCGCTTTGGAGGACAGAAATACGAGGGCAGATTGGCACTTAGGACGTTTTCCGTTACCGCTGAGCCATCGTCGGAACCCTCAGACACTAACGAGACTGGGGACGAACGCCGCCGGTTTGATGGAACGCTGTCGGTTGATGGCATGCTCCGAGTCATACGGGGAGATGGAAACGGACCGATCTCTGCCCTGCTCGACGCACTTTACACCCATCTTGATATAAACTTGACGGTCCGGGAGTATTCCGAGCATACCATTGGTGAAGGCCAGACTGCCAAAGCAGCGTCGTACATAGAGCTCGTCGCCACTAAGGACAATGTCAAGGAAACACGCAGTGCCTCACAGTCGTGGTGGGGTGTTGGTGTCGATTCCGATATCACTGCATCTGGTTTACGTGCAATCCTCAGTGCCGTCAACAGCGCCATTGGCGACCGGCCGTTACCTGAGCTGAAGTTGAGCATCGGGTTTGACTCGACGACAGGTCAAGCGGACGTGGCGAATGCGATTGTTAACTCACTGAAGATACAACTTCCTCGGAGGCTCCAGGTCGCGTTCTTTAAAGTCGTGCAACGTGTTGCTCGGGACTCGGGTGGACAGGTCTCCTACGAGGATTTGACCCAGCTATTTGCAGATAGATATGGCTACGAGAGTACGAAGCCGTATCGATTCGAATTGCGATCATTCGACTTCGCAAAGTCAACCGTCGGTGGACGACGTCAAATTACAGCGGAGTTGTTCGTTGATGGG
Source organism: Boletales sp. KT-2023a (assembly GCA_038090395.1). Lineage (NCBI taxonomy): Eukaryota > Fungi > Basidiomycota > Agaricomycetes > Boletales > Boletales sp. KT-2023a. The sequence goes on along the minus strand of JBBPMP010000110.1, from coordinate 53,992 downwards.
GAGGTGCGGAGAGTATCGGGAGAAGGCAACGGACCGTTGTCTGCTGCTGTGGCTGTACTGCACACACAGATTCAAGGCACGCTCTCGATCAGGGAGTACACAGAGCACTCGATTGGTGAGGGTGCGGATGTGAAGGCTGTCTCCTTCGTGGAGCTGGTTTACGAGGTGGATGGAAAGAAGAAAGAATCTGCCTGGGGTGTGGGCAACGATTCAGACATTACGGTATCCGGCTTGCAGGCGGTTATGAAGGCCGCAAGCAATCTGAACGTTGTGGACAAGGCGTAGTAACGAAGGGGATATGTGTATCACTACTACTGTACTACTACTAAAGTGTTTTGTAGTTCCAAGGCCAATCTGGAAAGCTGCTGTCACGTACTTGACTGTCACACGCGCCAATCTAGACGAACTTGGTCAATTATACAACTTGAGCACGCACAGTCATGTCCACCTCAGATCCACGCTTGCTGACACGTCCATCCTCTTCTCGTTACCTCCAACCGGGCAGTCTCTCAACCTCACAACCGTTTCTCAGTATTCTCAATCCGATGAGTCGCACCTACCAAGGGTACACGCAAGCAGCCCAGTCTCCCGTAATGGAGGAGGAGACCGAAACAGAAGTCGCAGAGGAACATGACATCGAAACTGGCCTTCCAGACGCACCGCTTCCAAGCGGTGTTCCCCTCAAGGCGCGCGGCAGACGTAAAGTCTCATGGGAGACAGGTGGTGACGGCTCAGAGATGAATCCTCTGCGACCAAATATACGCCGCGAAGATAAGTCTTACGAACGGGATACATCTGATGACGAGGTCCCGCAGAGCTTTTTGATTGAGGCCGCCCGTTCACCCCGTAAGCCTTCCTCGTCCGGTGCGAGCGCTTCGAGCAAGGGAAAAGTTCGTTCGCAGCCGTTACACTCCACCTCGGCAAGGTCCCTCCCACGTGAAGATCATCCTTCACTTCCACTATCAATACCTCCTCGACCGTCCGAGCTTGACGTCGATGTGCCACCACAGCCCCCTCCAAACCAGCCATCTTCGCCGAGACCCCTACGCGGCCTAGACGCGTACGAACGTGCCCTGTGGAATTGGGTCAATGTCTACAATCTCGACGCATTTTTGCAAGAAGTTTATCTTTATTACGAGGGGAAAGGAATATATTCGATCGCCCTTGCCCGAGGGCTCAATATTCTGTCAGAATTTCTTGGTGTCGTTTATATATCGAAGCTGACGGTGAATATGCAGCACAGTCGGATTTGTCATCGCCTTCTCGACATTTTTGTTGGGCTGCGTTGATTATAAACGTATAACTCGTGATAAAGTCACTCGTCTTTCTGAGGCTGTCGTTGATGGCTGCATTTCCAAGTCTGTTCCCTTGCATCACACACACACCTCCCTTCTGATCCGAAGTTTTCAGGTTTTCCGGTGTCACATTCTTCTTCTTCCTCCTTTTCACTGCTTTTTACGTCTGGAAAATCATATCATTTGGGTTTGAGGTCTTGCGCTTGGTGGATATGTATCGTTTCTACACTTATCTGCTCCACATACCAGATGTGAAATTTTCTGTCTTGTATATTCTTCATAGTGCTTACTTTTCCGTTTATTCACACAGGCTGATATTCAAACGATCTCATGGCCCGAGGTAGTTCGTCGGATACGTGCTATTCGAGAAGACAATCCTGTCACAGCGATTTCCTCGACAGCTAACCACCATGCTGCTACGCCTGCCACTGCTTCTTTTGATGCACACGACATCGCGAACCGTATTATGCGTCAAGAGAATTATCTAATCGCACTATTTAACAAGGAGTTATTGGACCTCCGTGTGCCTTTACCACCTGCATTGAAAAGAATCCTACGTCGGGTTGGTGATGAGGGTAAAGGGAGAACTCTCACCAGAGTCCTGGAATGGAATCTCCGGTTTTGTTTGATGGAATATCTATTTGACCCCCGAGGTCGTGTCAGGAAGGTATTCTTGAAGACAAAAAACCGTATTGTCCTCGTTGAGGGGTACGTATATCAGTATATGGATTTTAGCCTTCTTGATTATTCAAGTGCCTGCAGTTTGCGACGGCGATTCATCTTCATGGGCATACTGAATGCAGTTTTCGCGCCATTCATCGTGCTGTACATGATTCTGTATTCGTTCTTCCGGTACTTTGATGTAAGTGTTCTAAGCGATTTTTACGACAAAAACACAGCTTACTTTCTGGCAGGAATATCGCAATAACCCTTCCTCGATTGGCAGTCGACGCTACACGCCATTTGCGCAATGGAAGTTCCGCGAATTCAACGAACTGCCGCATGTATTCACTCGCAGACTCGATGAATCCTATCCCTTGGCTAATATATATATTGGTCAATTTCCGAATGAGAAAATGGCAATCATTATGCGGTAAGTGCATTCTCAAAGGGCATTCATTTGTTAACTTTTGCTCACCAGATTCGTTGCATTTGTTGCGGGGTCGTATGCCGCCGTCCTTGTTCTTGCGTCTGTTCTTGATCCCGAGCTGGCCCTTCACTTTGAGATCACACCGCATCGGACAGTCTTCTTCTACATCACAGTGTTCGCTTCCATACTTGGTGTCGCACGCGGAATGATACCAGAAGAAAATAGAGTTTTTGATCCAGAACTGCTCATGCAAGAAGTTATTGAGTATACACACTACATGCCGGATGAATGGAAGAACCAGCTTCACTCGAAGAAGGTCAGTCAAGTTACTCAAGTCGCTCCCAAAAATTAACTATCGGTTTTTATCAGGTCCACCAAGAGTTTGGAGAGTTATTTACGGTCAAGATTGTCCTTTTCTTGCAAGAAATTGTTTCCGTCATAACGACACCATTCGTACTCTGGTTCTCCCTTCCGCCTTGTGCACCTGCGATCGTTGATTTTTTCCACGACTTCACGGTGTGGGTTCCCGGTCGTGGATATATATGCAGTTTCGCAGAGTTTGATTTCAAGAGGCACGGAAACGTCAAGGTTTGTGCCTTCGTAACATTTCGGCTATGTATTTGATTAATTGGTTCCGTTCAGTTTGGTGCACCAACCAAAATTCAAGACGAAAGGATGCTTTCTCGAGAAGGAAAGATGGAGAAAAGTTTCCTGAACTTTAAAGCCGCTAATCCAGATTGGAATCCCTCCGATCCGACTGGTTCTCTTTACCTCAGTCGTATTGCGGACATTAGCGCTCGTCGACGAGCCCTCACCGCTTCTAGAGAAAATACCGTCTTACTGAACGATGGCACGAAAGATCACGCGGAACGCGGGCAAGAATACGATCGCGCTCTCCGACAAAGTCAGCATATGGCTTTTCGCAGGAGACACGTCGGCGGGGGAAGTATTCCCTCCGGTGGGGGAGGGATTGGAGGATCCATGAACTGGCAGCCAGCTGCATCTTCTATAGGAGGACAGGGAATCGGGATGGCTCAGACAGCTGTACTTGGTGATTCACAAGGAAGCGTCCTCCCTGCGGCACTGGCCCCCATACAAGACGAAGATCGTGCTATTGATGAAGGAGTGGATAGTGCGTTGGGAGATTCGTATGTGGATGGTGATGCCAATGGGACGAAACCCTTCGAATCGCAACAGGAAGGTATTGATGATGATGAGGTACTAGAGGACGGCGGTGTTCTTGGACTGCTGGCGCAGATTTATGCTACGAAGGGCCCAAGAGGACCTGCACCTGTCATGTAAGGTGTTGACACAGATGCCGGGGGTATCGTGGATGTTAGTAATGAAACGAGGTGTCGCATATATTCTTGCAAAAACGTAGGATAACTGAGTGGACAGAAGAGATCGGTTGTATTCAGCGGGTGAGGTTTCTCTCTTGCTCCAGAATCTCTTTAACGCGTTGTACTTTGCCTTTATTTCCCTCGCCGGGGACAATCTGACGATCCGTGCGAGTGCCGATACGGATGTCCGTCGCAATGCGAGGCACGCCATCTGCGTGAACGGCGGCGTGGCAATCGTAGATGGCCTTAGTAACCTCTGGCCATGGGCCCTCTAGGTCCGAGTTAGTGGTGTGGTAACAGATGAACGTAAGCACGAGCCTAAGTTGGTACCGTAGCCACTGTACATATGGCAATTCCTTAGCAAGACACGTAGTAAGTTTTGCGAAAAAAAATGCTCACTGCATCTACAGAAATGGGGATTAGGGATGCCGAAAGGTGTGATCTATGTCCACCAACCTCAAACTTGAGCCCAGACTCTTCAAGTATGTTATGACAAACTGCGATGTGTTTGGCAACCTGTACGCAGACGGTGACTATCGGATCTCGAAGGGCAACTAGCGCATACGGATGGTTCGTTCGTTCCCATCGGGACGAGACAAAAGTCTACTGTGTGCGTAAGTGAACCGAGAACGTCTTGCGCATGGTTGTGCATTACATACCAGCGACGGCGTAGAGATCTTGGCTCGCCATTAAGGACAAGCTCAAGGGTTGAGATCGATGACTGATTCGACCCGGCCGGCGTGTCGTGCTACGATATTGTCACGTGCTTTAATTACATACTGAACTCCGCCAAGTCACTGTCAATGTGACAGTAAGCCACGTGCCCGTGCCTCTGCCTGCCATGATGCCCACCGCGTCCATTCAGTCAAGGATTCAGGCGTTCGAGGTGTTGTCCTCCTCGTCGTCCACTACGCCAACTACAGATAATCGCGTGCCCTCATCTAGCCTTCTCGAGTCCCCCATATCACCCACAGCCAGCGCATTCCATCCCATCACCCCGTTCGTTGCTCCAACTTGTTCTAATAGCAATACATCGCGTTCACCATCACCTTCGACACCGAGTCTCGCTGGGAAAGCCTCTTTTATCGACTTGAAGGATTGGATTGTTGAGGATGGGCCAGTGGAACAGCCTACCACACGGCGTCATACGCTAACCTCCCGCATCGGCAAGCTAAATGGCATTCCCGAATCGAGCCTAACTCCTCCAACCAAGGTCACTCTCCCTCATGGAATTACGAGTTCAACTACTCTCCTCGCCAACTTTCAACCGCCCACAAAGCCACGCCCCCCGCTTCCTCCGCGAAAGCCGTCCCTCAACACCTTAGATCGTGCTTCCACCCAACATTCTGTATCCGCAGGCGGCGAAACCTGTCCTGTGACACGCACTCCAGGCTGTTCTGACACGCTGACGATTGAACACACCTACCCACCTGGTGCACGCAAATTTGGTGCGAGTCGCGTGGGACATGCTCCCACTTCCTCCGTCTCTTCTTTCCACTCTGTCTCCCTTTCGTCAGACGGGAGCCACGTTGAAATGCGGATTCCCTCCACAAGTTCTATGCCTCCTTCCTTTGTTGTTGAAGCGGACAACAGCATTACAGACTTTGACACGGCAAGCATTGCAGAATCATTCGAAAATGTTTCTGCCTCATCTGCGGCCAGTCCTTCAATTACTATTCCCTTTGACTGGGAGCATGCCACTGGCCAGTCAAAATCTTCCTCCAGGCGTGAGCCGCCCAATCTGCCTCACCGACCAGGTACAAACACTACGCCAGCCATTTCGCCCAAGCCCCTCGCTCGTTCAGTTTCAGCGTCGTCCTCTTCCACCGCGACCAGCACGAAAACGCGCCGCCCTCCGCCTCCGCCGCCTCCTTATCAGCCACGTTCCCGACCCTCTTCGTCGCGAGCGTCGGTCGTGTCAATTTCTGCATCTACGTCCGATCGATCATCTATCCTTAGTAATGTTACCACCACGTCGCGGACGAGTGTCAGCACACGGAATAGTGCACAGGTTGTCAAACCTTCGTCTCTTCTCAGGCCGACTCCAGTTCCTTTGGCAGCCCGGTCGCGATACGAGATCCTTTTCGACAGTGCTTTGCAAGGTCGACGAAAAGCAGAAAAGAAGACACGTAAATTCAAACTACTCGCACCGCCACCCCTTCCCGCGAAGAAAAGCAGACAAGCAGCCGGATGGCGAGGTCTATCCGTGGACTTGATCACAAATCCGGAAGATCATCCTAGCTTGGTTCCGGAAAAAGGGTCTGATGAGAGTGATAGGGAGGAAAAAGATGAATCATCTTCGGTTGGCACCGAGGAGAAGCTGAACGGACGGATCGTCAAGTATATTTGGAGTGCTTCGCGCCTAGATCGCGAAAAGCTTAGGAGTATTTGGTAAGAACATTGATAATATTCATTTTTGATCTCAAGATGGTTGTAACTTGACAGGAATGAGTGCGATCCCCAGCGCACTGGTTCCCTTGATCGCGACGCTTTCGTCAGAGGTACGTGGCGGGTCGACGAAGAGCTTCGACGAACCCAGTTAGCTCGACGTACTTCGGCACTCGCGGCTGCCTCGTCACAACGTATCCCACATCGTCCACTTCTACCCAAACCACAAATACTACAACGCAGTTGACAGATTTCGATACCGCTCTACTGAATACCCGTTTCCCACTTTACTGTAGCAATTCTGACTAATTTATTTTTATCTCGTTCCACTGACTTCAGAACGTGTGGTACACGATTTGTTTGTGGCTTGTCACAGATACAAATAGCACATTTATTTCACACCTCTGGACTCCCTTCTCTGTCGTTTTCATCCCACATTTTGAACAATGTTTGCCCGAGGGATTTACCCAGCGCATAGGCAAGCGGAACAGGCACAGCATTACCAATCTGACGAAGTTGCTGAATAAAAACGAGCATGAGAAAAGGGGGACGATAAGTAGATATGGGACATATACATCTGCTATAATCTTGTTAGGTGTATCGTTGGTAGATAAGAATTCGTAATGGTCGGGAAATCCTTGTGCTCGAGCGCATTCTCGAACACTGAGAATCCGTTTTTGCTAAGGCTTGCTGTATCAATTGTCCCTTTTTTTTCTCGACGGATAAGCACTCACAGACGGGTGGAGGACCGTGCCTCCTTTGTTATTCGGTGCAACGGTGGTCAACGCAGTTGCGAACACATGGTTGGCGTCTAGACGCTTATAAAGTGCTACGGGGAAATGGAGCAGAAGCAACAGTCGAGACGTTCAAACGCGTACATGCATACTTCGTCTCGGCCTGTTTTCCTTTTGCAAGTTCCATCCGCAGCTTTGCTGGTAAACCTGGAGGGCATTCAGGCGAAAGCCCTCCGACACATAATCATCAACTTACTGAACTGATTCGCTCCAGGGACAAGCGGTACTGCACAGACACTGAAAAACCAAATGGTAAATACCACCTTTATACTTCACCAAAGTTAACATTTACCGTTCTGCTATGTTAGGATGCCATCTTCTTGTGTAATGATATTTCAACTCCTGAACTATTTTCCCGTCTGGGCGCCGGCGCATCCACTTTTGATACCTAGTTAGTGGTTCGGAGCTGTGTTTGCGCGGCCGTGAAAAGCCGACATAAGGAGATTTAGCGTCTCCAAGGGGACAGAACGCTGGAACCTTAAGAACATCCCTGCGCTCGCGGGCTTCCCTCTTGTCCTCCGCTGTAGCCTTCATGGTGACATGTGGATTAATCCTGGATACCAGAACTCTTAGACGCGAATTATGCCGTGCACGAAAGTACAGACCAGTCAAAAGGAGGCTAGTAATAATATCATTCAAAGGTGAGAGCGATAAAACCACATTGATCAATGAAAACATGCCAAATCTCCGATTGCTTCATCAATCGTGACAAAGTGTAGCGGGGCCGACCGGTCGTCGTCCAAACCACCCTCACAGTTGTTTCGTATGATAGGTTGCACAATGGACCCTGTCGGCAGGGAAGCGCGGACCAATTGTATGGGAGAGCAATGCGTCGGAATCGGCCATTCTGGCATCAACACATCACGGCGTGCTCCCCAAAAAATGACTCGCTTGCGGCCCTGGGGTGCACCATACTGGGCAGCTTGAAGAACGGTAAACTTGCATTGGTATCTAAGCATAATCAAACGTTATTTCTGTGGACAGGAAGTAAGGACGAACTTACCCAATGGAGGCTAAAGCACGCTGAATAAATTTCACGACCGCGAATTTGATGCCCATCTTCTTCGAAGTTGTCTTTTGGTTGTGACACAAGATTCCCAGAACGTTTTCCAGCAGCACATACATCGGCCGGTAAAACTCGACAAAAGCCATCATGTTGCACACGAGAGTGCTCCTGTGCACATAACGAACAGGTTACACCACAATTAGTTGATAGGCAACATGGCCTCATACCGAATATCGAATTCTTTCTGTGAAACAAGTCATCAGAAATGAACATCTCATTGATCCTCGCCGCACCTTATTGTGGTTCATATGAGAGAAACTCTGACACGGGGGACCTAGCAATCCCTCTCAGTTCATGTTCAGGTATGCAAACAAACCGTAGATCACGAACCACCATATATGAAGTCTACGTCGTCTGGCTTTGGCATGGGAGGTAGTGGTTTCTTATCGTCCAAGGAGAGAAGTGGTTTCGGTTTTTTGTTTTCCGAGGTATCAATTGCGTGCTGTAGGCATAAGTTAGTACATTGATTGTAAACGGTTGTGTTGGGATGATTATGTCTGTACAGGAGACCAGTGAGTCTAAGTGAAATTGAGCGCGACACTAGTCTTACTTGTAGGTCCGCGCAGCACCGGGCGAAAATTCAATCGCCCATCGGGTCTCTACAAAGCCGGATAGATCTAACCCAGTCCCGAGACCGCCGGCTCCTGCAGTTTCGAAATCAATACGACCATAGGACACAGGAAAGCGTAGAAGCCTCGCCACTAAACAATTCCAATCCACGTAGACGGCCATGTCTTTTGAGGAGTAAACCCTGCTGTTCCAAAAGATCTTCCCTCTCTTCGTGACACTTTTTGCAGGATTTAAATTCTTCTTCTGACCAATCTTGGAGATCATCGAGGGACTTGGGTTGCGACAAAGATGTGCGCTGATTGACATAGTAGTGGTCGTCACGTTTCACCCACTCTTCAATTCTCCCATTCTCATGTCCATGAATTACGTGGCTTCGTCCCTGCAGATCTTCGTCGTGCACTATTTCCACCTTGTCTGTTCTAAAAAGTCTACGCTGTATGGATGATCAGCGAGCATAACGCCCATATAAGGAACATAGCGCACGTCATCGGATGGTATTAAGGAATGCTTATCTTCCAACTTCATCCTTCTCACTACATCATCATATCTCCCAAACAGTTGTACTGTTACCTCAATCGGAACCTTCATTGCCTTTATTTTTAAGATCTGACCAATTTTGTAAACGGTGTGCGGTTGTTTACACTTGATGTACACGAAATCATGGAGGTGGTACGAAAACTGAAATTGAGCAAATCCTCCACCGGGGAGGGGACGAGGACAAGCAATGCTCGCTTTCATTGCTTGATAGCCACAGGAGAGGCATTGTTGGTAGGCATCACAGTGTGCGAAGGCATGTATTGTTTGTTCCTTCGAAAGGGAGATGAAGGAGGCGTCTGCACTGTTGTAAAATAGACTAGTGACGACGAAAGTAAGTAAAATATAGATGGATGTAATAAGTGACACATACCCAGTGAAAAAGTTATTTTCTTCCGACACGTTCCCGTCAACTGGTTCAGGAGTATCGGAATCAAGTTCACGAACGTTGCATCTTTGGGATATTGCGTTGATGGGGATATCTTCGCAGTCCGTTAACATAAGATATAGAGCTTGAGAATGACCGAGTTCCTGAAGAGTAGTCTTCGAACTATGAGTGAGCCACTGGCCGTGGAACATTTTTTCGCCTTGCTCATCCTCGAAAAGATAGCATACACGACAGAACCTGCAATGTAATAAATTGAAAAGGTGGGCTGGATATGAGTGATGTGGTTACCAGTAAGAGTTGGCGAGTGAATTAGGCGACTGAGCGGGCTCATGAGTATAGCTCTTTGCACGAACTTTGTTTTCGTCTACTCCGGGCTCTACCAAAACGGTATCGCCGATCTGCAAAGGAGATGAAGAGGCGGGGATGTGAAATGAATGACAGACGCACAGAATAGACTACGCCATCGACACAAATGGATTGGTAGTAACCCGGATAGTCAGTGGGAAGGCCCCATTTGACTGTGTCTGGATTAGTAAGGTGAACGAGAGAAGGGCGAGTGGGTGGGTGCTCATGCATGTCGACGTCGTCCTGACCAGGGATATCGACGAGTTCTATGCTTTGATCGAAAAGTAGCGATGCGATGCGAGCAACGACGGTAGTAACAACAGTATGGTTACGGTGTTGTAGAACTTGAAGCTCCAGGTCGCATGAAGTGCGCGACTTGGGACGTAGGCGAGACGACTTGGGCTGGGGTTCGAAGTCGTATGAGGTCTGTTGACCCAAGAGGGTGCGGAACAAGGGAGTACGTGCGATGCTGATTTGCTCGTTCGCATGGAGGTCGCTGAGAATTGCTAGCAAATAAGATTTCTTTGGGAACAGATGAGAAAGACAAGGGCGAGGAGAAGAAATACGTACGACGTCGTCCGACTGGACGTCCTCTTCTGTAATGGTCCTACCAAGGATGGCGAGGGAGAGTGCGACATCGTCATTAAGAGTGTGAATAAAGTCATCGTAGCTGTGCCTAGGGCGAGAGATGGCGGAGGATACGACGAGATGAAGAACACGGTGCTTGAGCCAAAAGTCCGTGTAAAAGGGCCTGTAAAGGGGAGAGGGGACGTTGAGAATGTACCAGGCATGCTGAGTGAGAATGTATATGTGGCTACGAGAATGAGTGAGGGAAGGAGGAAGAAGAAGAAGCGATACCTATCAAGACGACGGTGGCACTTCAGATCGTGAACGGAGAGTCTCTTGATGGGAGTAAGCGTGAGGCGTTGCATAGGGACCTCGGGAGATAGACTGCCATCGTCGCTGTCTTCGCGTGGTTGGAGCGCGTCTTCTTGGTCGTCGTGGTCGTGGCCGCCGTCGTCTTCATCTGGGTCCGCCCAGGCGGTGACACAGCCAGAGGCGGAGAAGGTGAGCATTGGATTGTGCAAGAGCTCAAGGAGGCGTGCAACAGGAACAAGCTGTTTGGAGTGGTGGTCGTAGATAGAAAAGTCGGTGAGCACACGAACTGGGACGTCGTCGTCGCTGCCGCTGTCATTGTCGGGAGGGTCTGTCTCGCCAATGATCTGCGTGTCAGAGCCTTCTGGGAACTCGTGCTCGGGTGGGAGATGGTACACGGACTGTTCTGGGGACGACCTGCGCGGTGGCGGCGGTGGCGTGCGGCCGTCGTCGCTGTCTGAGGCGGGGGACGGCGAGCGACGCGATCGTTTCATGGTTCAATTCAAGAAAACCACGTGACCGCTACCATCCTCTTCATGTCACACCGACTACGCTTCCTCATTGACGCTCTCGTTCTGCTCAACACTCTCGTCGTCGTCGTCGTCGCCGCCAAGCGTGACCATGTATCGTTCGACTACTTCGTCCTCGACTACAATCCCGCACACCCCGCCCCTTCCGTAGATGAGCTTGGGCGTAGTCTGGGCCTTGAGCTCGTCTCCCAGGTCGGCGAGCTCTCTAACTCGTGGCTCCTTCGTGCCCCGAAGCACCTCGCCCCACATCCCCATCCCGTTCTCGCCAGATACGACGCCCTCCGCTCACATGTGGCCATCCATCCCCGTGATACCTCCACCAGCCGTTTCCTCGCTGCAATCAATCTGCTCGATTACCAGCTGCCGCGCCAGCGCACAAAACGGGCCCCACCCCCCGTCAGTTCCGACAACTCTGCCGCTGCCATTGGTGCCCGTCTTGGCGTCGATGACCCCCTCTTCACCCAGCAATGGCACATCATCAACGACGAATTTCCCGAGCACATGATGAATGTCACTGGGCTCTGGGAAATCGGCATCACCGGCCGAGGAGTCATCGCATCCATCATCGATGATGGCCTTGACTACGAAAGCAGAGACCTTGCCGATAATTTTGTACGTCTTCATGCACTTTCCGTCTCCATTACTTCTTATCCTCTTAGGACGCCGAGCATTCCTACGATTTCAACGATCAAACTCCTCTCCCTAAACCAATTCTTGCCGATGACCGTCACGGTACTCGTTGCGCCGGCCAGATTGCGGCGGCAAAGAACGACGTCTGTGGCGTTGGCCTTGCTCACGAATCCAAGATAGCTGGCGTGCGCATCCTTTCTGGCCCAATCACGGACGTAGATGAAGCTGCAGCTCTCAACTATGGTTTCCATGACGTTGATATTTACTCTTGCAGCTGGGGTCCCGCAGACGACGGAAAGTCTATGGAAGCCCCAAGCTACATCATTCACAAGGCCTTCCTCAATGGCGTACAGAATGGCAGACATGGAAAAGGCTCTATATTCGTATTTGCTAGTGGCAATGGCGCAATGTTTGGCGACCAGTGCAATTTTGACGGCTATACCAATAGTATATATTCGGTTACTGTCTCTGCTGTAGACTTCAAGGGCCTTCATCCTTACTATTCGGAACCTTGTGCAGCCAATCTCGTGGTTGCCTACAGCTCAGGCAGCGGGAAAAACATCGTTCGTACTTCATTCATTCCTTAAGTCTCCTCTCATCGTCTTCTAGGTCACTACCGATGTGGGCGAGAACGCTTGTTCATCTAGTCATGGTGGCACTTCCGCTGCCGCTCCAAACGCAGCAGGTGTCCTTGCCCTTGCTCTCCAAGTCCGGTCAGTCCCATCTTACATCCTCTTAACTGTCTGACACAACCTCACAAAGCCCCGACCTTACATGGCGTGACATCCAGCATCTCTGCGTCGAATCTGCTCAAATGATTAATCCAGACGATCCGGATTGGGAAATGACGGACTCAGGGAGGCCGTTTAGCTACAAATATGGGTACGGTCAACTCAACGCATACGCCTTCGTCACAGCAGCGCAAGACTGGGAACTTGTCAAACCCCAAGTCTGGTTCCATCCATCTGCGATCCAACTTAATAACGGTTCTTTGTCGGACCCAGAAGGCACTATGACTGGAGGTGTGCCCATTCTCCCGGGCGGTGTGAAGAGTACCTTTACCTTCACAAAGGATATGTTGCTCGCTCATAATTTTGAAACACTCGAGCATTTGACCATTGCTGTATGGATTTCCCACTCTAAGCGAGGCGATGTAGAAGTGGAGATTGTTAGCCCCAACGGTATAAAGAGTGTCTTGGCTGCAGTTCGCAAGCAGGATTATGCTTCTTCTGGATTCAAAGGTTGGCGCTTCATGACTGTTAAACACTGGTAAGCCTTTCCTTCCTTCCTGCAAACTTAACCATTCATTAAAACACAAGGGGCGAGAATCCTGTCGGTGACTGGACCATCAGGGTATCCGACCAGTCCGACGCAAAACATAACGGGACATTCCATGGTTGGCGGCTTATGTTTTGGGGTTCGGCAATTGATCCTGCTCAAGTCAAGACGTACATCCTCCCTACCAACGACGCAATCCTTCCATCTCCCGAAGAATCCGAGTCGGTTGAAGTTCCTACCCCTTCTTCTGCTAAATCATATCCCAAACCGACGGCGGGCCTCCCAAGCGATCATGACACGGCAGAAGGCGAGGCTGACCGCCCCGCATTTCCCGGCTCTTCTCCAACCTCAATGACCCCCACGCCTGATGAAGGCTGGTTTTCCGACATGTCTAACCTTGTTTCCAACTCCAAGTGGGTTTTCGTTGGCATCAGTGCTGTAATCCTCTTCGCTGTTGGTACCGGTATCTTTTTCTGGAGGAGACGTGTAAGACGACACGCCGTGTACTCATCTCTTATGAACGAGGACCTTCCGATGAGTTCGGTCTCTCGAGATGGCACATCATCGAGACCGCGGGCGAAGGAACTTTACGACGCATTCGGAGAGGTATCCGATGAGGATGAAGATGCAAACGAACAAACAATGCTCCATCCTGGCCAGTCGTTTGATGACGCGGAAGGCCTAGCTTTTCACTCCGACTTTTTGAAGGACGACGACCCTGCTGCGGAGGCGACACCAAGATATCGCGATGAACCTCAACCACTTCAGGAAAGAACAGCAAGTCCTGGGAGTGGTAGCGGATCAAGTTGGGAACATGCTTCTCAAGAACACTCAGGGTAAAATAATACGCTATTTTGTGTACACATTCCCGCACATATATCATTCGGTACATACAAACTGACATTACAATCAAAAGCAACAAAGACGAGAGAGGAATCTTTGTCAGTCAAACATTAATGAAACGCAGCTTGGAGCCATTTGCTACGCGTGCCCAGACGTCTATGGACTCGTACTACATTCGAAGACAATGAATACACCATATGAGACTTGGAATACCAACTTACCTCCGCAATAGTATCGTTAAGTTGCGCCTCGGTATAACCAGCACCCAACACTCTGGATCGTACGTCAATAAGAGCCAATTCTCCATCATCGTCTTCGCTCGAGTCGACATCCATATCACGTTCCCCTCCAGGGCCTTTGCCGAACCTGCGTTGTCTCTTTCTTCGTTTGCCCCCACCTTCTCCGGCCATATTCTTGATAAGTCGGAAGATCTGGCTGATGACCGATCGGTCGGGTTCATACTCTCTGTCTTCGTCATCTTCAAGACTCTCCTTGCTGCATTCCATCAGACGTAGAGCCTCGTCGACATCGCCATGCTCTACGACGTCTGCGAATCGGAGACGTGCAAGTGCTTGAGCCAGGCGGAGTACACCAAGCAATGTACGCGCTGATGTATATGTGTGCGACTTTTTCTGGGCTGTGTCCTCTTTTGAGAGTTTGCGCAAACGGACATATGAGTCTACGATATAACTTGAGACCACGGGCGGGACAACGGGACGCTTGAGGCGGGCTTGTGCAATATAGTGTCTGTTTCCACATCAGTGGCAATACACACACTATAGTGGAATATGAATATCGACCTCATCAAGGAAGGGTTGATGACATCGTAGTCAAGCTTGGGGTGAGTGTTGTGCATGTGTACATGTGTAACATGCTGAGCTAACCGTTCGTCGTCTTCACGGGTTGGCTTGTCGAGAATCAAGAAGAGAAGGTCGAAACGTGATAGAAGTGCTGCAGGCAAGTTGATGTTCTCCACGGGTGATACTTTGGGGTTGTAGCGTCCATAAAGTGGGTTCGCGGCGGCAAGTATTGAAGTTCGAGCGTTAAGAGTGGTTGAGATACCGGCTTTGGAGATGGAGATCGTTTGCTGTTCCATCACTTCATGAATTGCGGTCCGATCGGTTTCTTCCATTTTGTCAAATTCATCAATGCAACAGATACCATTGTCGGCCAATACAAGAGCGCCTCCCTCTGAACCCATCCTTTTTAGCACGCAGATCATTTTCATGGGAAAGTTACCTACCAAGTACCATTTCATCTGTGACGGGGTCTCGCATTACAGCGGCTGTGAGGCCAACACCGGAGGAACCCTTGCCTGTGGTATACACACCACGAGGGGCAACCTTTGAAATGTACTTCAGCAATTGTGACTTGGCAACACCGGGGTCTCCCATGAGACAGATGTTAATATCACCACGGATCTTCATCCCATCGCCCATAATTTTTGTAACACCCCCTACCAGTAACAGAAGGAGAGCCTTCTTCACGTCTTGGTGCCCATATATCTCCGGGGCAATGCTCTGAGCGAGCTTGTTGTACAATGCAGGATCCCGTTGCATGTCTGCGATTTGTGTCTGTATTTGTGGGGTGATTTCCATATCGCTGTACTGCTTCTTCAGTTGATGGATGTGGTGCGCTTCCAGATATGTGTCGGTGAGTAACCCTGCTCGAATGGCTTGATATCCGGAGTATGGTATGGGAAGAAAGATGCCTCCAAGATGTACTACATCACCGGGGTTCATCATGCGCACAAGATCGCCGTTTACATGGATTGACATTGACCTAGGAATGTGGCCAACGGGGACTTGGTCCGCCTGCGAAAGTATAGGAAGAAAAATCATAAGACAGGGGGAGAAAAACACAGACCATTTCCTGGATTTTGACCTCCTGAAATGGGCTGAAGCGACAAGCACGCGTCTGCATGTGAAGAGAGCCCCGGATGCTGTTTTTTTTACACTCGTTCTCGTTTTGACAGTCGACGACTGGGGAGAATGTCTTGCTCGAGATCTGCTGAAAAGTTTCTGACCCACACACGTCACACGTGTACGCATTCACGAGGAGGAGAGGCTTGACTTCGGATACTCGAGTAACGATTCCGCGAACAGTAATCAACCGTCCCAAGTGAACACCCTTGATATCACGGACTGCCAGGGCAATGTCAGACCGCAGGGGCTGGAAGTAGAGGTTACTAAAGTAATATCAGCGCAGCATATACAGGAGGGGCGAGTTCACGCACTACCGCCGCAACAGATGATCGGGGAAGCCTTCCTGAGCGCCCTCGGTTTGTTCGTTCCGTTCACGCCGCTGATGAAGGATGACATCGATAACCTCGTCATGATCACTGATGTCCTTGGTCGGAGTTGGCATAATTTTGTCAACGGCTTCACAGAATAGCTGGACATAGCGGCGAGTATTGTTTTGGATACAAGCCACGAGTTCAGAAACCGTTTTCTCATGCTTTATGGGGGATAAGATAAGATATATGAACAGTGAATAAGAGCTCAGATTCTCGCCTGGTGGATGTCTTCGAGATCGATGGTTAATATCTGCTGCTCGCGATTTGCTATCCGTTGCTTGTATACCGAGTGTCAAAATGAGATGAGATTACGGACTGAAAAGCATACCAGCTGCTGCATATACTTAAATCCCTTTATCCTCGTACCACTGGGGCCCTCGTCCTCGTCCCCATCGTCCAGTGCAATATTTGCGAAATCTCGATCCAAGTCTTTTTCGCGACTGACATATGTTGAAAGGAAGTTGCGTATTTTGTCTACGAATAATAAGTAATTAATGACGAAAAATAATAATACACGCACCCAACTCATCGTCGTAGCTGACATTTACCTTGACAACTGGTAAAGACATGATCGTAGTTCGTGTACACTTCCGACGTCGCGTCGACAGAACGCGTCTGTCACAGACAGTCACACCATCACGCTACGGTTCAGTCACGTGATGTACCGACCAATGTAAAGTCAAAAAGGACTCGAACGCGTTCCACTCCTACTAGAGCGCGGTCTCTTTCGATGTGATCTATTCGGGTGGATGTGTTATAAAAAACATATACGTTTACTTCTGTATCTGAAACACAGGAATGCCTTTACCACAGGGCATATAATATTAGTAGATTGCTGACACATCCTCGCATATCCACCTCAATATGTCGTTATCACTTTCAGCGTTGTATACAAAGGCTTTGGACAAGGCCGCCAGAGCTTCCAGTCTACCTACCATCGAAGATGAAACTCAGGCATGCATCAGATTCACCGATTTTATGCTACCTTGCTGATACTGACCTCCTCCAGGAGCTCGTCCAGGATGCTTTGTCTCATCTCGTTCAGCTGACCTCCCGAGTCGCCAGCTTATCCTTGTTCAGCTCTAATGAAATTCTTGACGACATATCTACGCCAGATCTCCTATACCTATCTTTACCGTTCATCTGCGCGGAGATGCAGAACCGAATCAAGACCGGGGATGGGGATGAGCGCATGAAGTACCTGACGCAAGTTCAGGTGGGTCCGAGAACTCACGGAATAACCATGTTTCCGATATCATTCCATATTAGCGCCACCTGAATATATATGCTTCTAGTCTTGAAGCCTATGACATCGTACCAGAGACCGAACTTGTCTTGTATGGTCAACAATTATCCTCCCTCGGTGACGTTGCAAAACGCAGGGAACTTAAAATCAGACAATACAAAGCGGAAAGGGACCTCAGAAATCGCATCGAAGTAGTCAGGAGGCGTCGGCGGCAACTGACTTTGCAAGATCGCTCATTCAGCGACTTCGAGCTGGTTGCCTCTCTGCTTCCCTCGAACGATGATGCTACAGACGACGAAACCGAGGATATCCTCAGGGAGGCCACACTACTACTTCTGAGACTTTTCTATGCCCAGGCGCGTGCACAACTTGAAAGCGTGGATCAAGAGATCCAGTTGCTGGCTTGTGTTCCGCCCCTTCCCCCACCTCAGCATTTGCTAGCAGACAAACACCGAAATGAGACCACAGATCAGCAGGACGCGTGGAAAGTTGATGTATTTCCCGAAACTCCAAACAGAGGCCCACTGCTGGACCCCTATGGCAAGGTAAGCGCCAGTAAGTGAACTTGCGAAAACTCCTCATGATCACTTCAGCCATTGAGACCCTTCACCATCTTACCCACGGGTGCGGCGAACCGTACACGCCTGCAGGAACAGGTTTTTGGGCCAAGCCATCGACTCCCGACGATGTCAATTGATCAATACTTGGAAATAGAGCGGCAGCGTGGAGGTATCCTTTCCAGCAGAAGGTAAGTACTGCCCTGATGAATCTTTGCGTAATTGAGCAGTCAGCGCGTCTGCGTAGGCCCCGGTCTGAAGGGGAATCCACAACGTCCGAACAGCTTACAACAGATTCAGAAAGGGATGGGACGGTACTAGGTGAACTGAAAGCAGAGGAGCAACGCCATAAAGACGAGCAGTGGGCACAATACAAAGAAATCCATCCAAGAGGCGCAGGCAACACTATGAACCGTGGTTAGCGGATAGACGTGGCGAATGGTAGCATTATGGGGCCGTCGATGAATCATAGCAAATAATTGATATGTCTGAAACAAAAATCACGGTATATAATGCCTTGGCAGGAAGGAAGGCAGCACAAAATACAACATCAGCAGTTACATTGCGAAGCCTCCGGAACAGTAGGTGTTTGAGCAGATGTCACGTCAATTTCTGCAAATACTTCAATAAGGGTTAGCTCGTGAGTCCAGAGAATACATACTAGTGTTCTGTGTGTCTGCTTGCGAATTGTTGTCCATGCCAGGTAACGACATTGCTATTTTCTTGAATAGTGATTTGACGTTATGACCAGCTTTAGCAGACGTCTCCATGAACATGATGTTCAGCTGTGTTGCCCTCTGGGTTGCCTCCTCAACCGTGACTTGACTAGAATGATGTTAGACACGCTTTGCGCAACGCGGGGGGGATATGCACGGACGGACCGCTTCTCTGAAAGGTCTGCCTTGTTACCGACCAGGACTATGATGACATCGTTTCCGCGTTCCGATCGTACGTCCTCGATCCACTTGGACGTTGACATATAGGATTGCCGGTCTGCGCCAACAGTGATGAGCCTGGAGGGTAAGCTACAGGATGGGACATACTGGTTATATCATACACAACTATTGCTACAGAGGAATCACGGATATACGATGGTATTAGCGAACGGAATCGTTCCTGTCGCGCGTAAGCCATCTGAGTGGGCTGTTGAAGGCGCCAGGACTAACTCACCTGTCCGGCAGTATCCCACAGTTGTAAGCGAACAGTTCGGTCCTCGAGGTACATAGTTTTGCTCAAGAAGTCGATGCCAATCGTAGCTTGATAGGTGTTGTCGAACGTATCGTACATGAATCTGCACGTTTACTGGATGAGCACGAGCACTTGAAGGACGGTCTTCGCGTCCGCGGCTGACCTTGTGATGAGACTGGTCTTGCCAACGCTCTGGTCACCCAGCAGTACAATCTTGGTGCGCTTTGGGGTCGTCGAGGAGAAGTCGGCGGTTGCGGGTGTCGAGGTCGCATCCATCGAATGACGTCGTTTCTGGTGGTAGTGGTGGTGGTAGTAAGTAGCAATAGTAACGGTCCGTCAATATGGCAAAGCGTACGTTTGCCCTTGTTTGGAGGCTGGAACATATGTTCGCTTATGTAACACACATACACTAGCATCATATCACAATGAAACTGGCGGACAAGATCGCAGCGCACACGCCGAGTCAACCCTTCTATACGTTCGAGTTCTTTCCCCCGCGCACGGACCAGGTGCGATCCAGGCGTGAGCTGTAGCATTCCCGTTGAATCCTCTGCAGGGCTTCGACAATCTTGTCTCCCGCATTTCCCGCCTCTCCGCACTCCATCCCATCGCAATCAACGTTACATGGGGTGCCGGTGGTTCCACCAGAGATAGGAGCCTTGATCTTGCAGGATTCACTCAGTCTGAGTATGCGATCGACACCATTCTCCATCTGACGTGCACCAACATGCTTCCTGGCATGGTTGATGATGCTTTGCGTGTATGTCAGCGCTCCGTCTCCCTCGTCTAACCTCACGAACGGACCCTCAGGAAGCAAAAGCACGTGGCATACAGAACATCCTGGCGCTCCGTGGTGGTCAGTCGCTCCCGTTTTGGACCACGTGCTTAACGTCTTTGCCTCTCACGCAGATCCCCCACGTGGACAAGAGTATTGGACACCAATCGATTCGCGATTCACATCGGGACTGGACCTGGTCAAGTATATACGTTCTTCAAACGAGTACTCCTCCCACTTTTGCATAGGTGTTGCTGGTAATTAACGTGGTCTATCATGGAATCTGGGGCGTCGATAATAATGACTCATCTCTGTCACAGCTTACCCCGAAGGCCACCCGGAAAATGACACGAACGAAGAAGACACTATCGACATTCTCAAACAGAAAGTAGATGCGGGGGCGGAATTTATTATAACCCAACTCTTTTATGACTCAGATCATTTCATCGAATGGATTCGGAAAGTCCGAAGCAAAGGTTGGTGGCCATTTCCGAATGCTCACGCCCACTTTTCATCGCACACAGGCATCAAAGTGCCCGTCATACCAGGTGTCATGCCCATACAAACGTATGCATCCTTTCTACGAGTCATCAAGCTATGCGCGGCACGAGTTCCGCCCAATATTATGATCGACCTAGACACTATTCGGGTGGGTCGATCGACCAACCAGACTGAAGGTTAAAATTTGAGACTACGATAGCATAACGACCAACTTGTGAAGGACTACGGCGTTCGTCTCGCCGTTGACACCATACGGAGGATCACCGGATCTGGTCTCGTGTCGGGCATCCATTTTTGCACCCTCAACCTGGAAAAGAGTGTTCAGCTTGTTCTTGAGAATCTCGGATGGGTTGGTGGCAGCCCGGCTACCAAAAACAAGCTTATTGTTGTAAGATCATCCTATTCTCCCCACAGACGAGTCTTGATTATGAACCCCGGTTAAGGATTCTCCTCCGCTGCCAACCCACCCTCTACTGCCTGGTTCCGATTTGGTGGTTACTCCAAGTTTCGCAACCACAACCGCTGCGAATGCATTGGCGAGCAAACCAACTCTAGACATAGAGCCTCCCGGGCGAGGTGAGCTTAACAATGCGGCCACCTGGGATGAATTCCCAAATGGCCGGTTTGGTGACTACAAGAGTCCCGCGTTCGGGACGCAAGACCAATGGGGTGGTTTGGGTATGAATGTGAGACCCTCACTATTATTCTTTTCTGTTTCAACTCGAATTTTTTAGATCCATGTGGTGCCATCTCACTGGGGAAATCCGACTACCACGGAGGAATTGACCAAGCTTTTTCTGGACTATCTTAACTCTATCGTACCCTCCACGCCATTTTCCGCTTCGCCACTATCTGAAGAATCTGGAACTATCCTTGGATACTTAAAAAAGCTTACCAGCCAAGGGTTGTGGACAGTTTGCTCCCAACCTGCAATCGATAATGTCAGTTCTACTGACGAAATTTTTGGTTGGGGGCCGAAGGGTGGGTATGTCTTCCAGAAAGGGTTTGTTGAGTTTTTTGCGGAAGAACACATTGTACGTCGGATTGAGGGAAAGATTGAAAAGGAAGGGAATGGCTGGTTTCATTTTTTTGCTGCAAACTCACGGGTAAGGTGTGGTTCAGCGAGGATCGATGACCTACTAAGGCATATCCTAGGGCGAATGTAGGACTAACATACCCGAAGACGGGAGGAACGCCGTGACGTGGGGCGTGTTTCCCGGGCAGGAGGTGGTCCAGACAACGATCATTGAACTCGAGTCGTTTCTTACATGGAAGGTGAGAGCATGTCGTACAACCGGTCGGGGTTGATTCTATCCAACGCAATTTGGCATAATTTATAGAACGAAGCTTTCTCGATATGGGCCGAGTGGGCATCTTTTTATCCGCCAGAGTCGCCCCAGAGATCACTACTTGACGAGACACGGGAGAGCCGCTGGTTACTAAGCATAGTACACCACGATTTCAAGCGCCCAGATGCTCTTTGGTCCTTCCTCCTCGATGGGGCGGTTACCTCATGATCTTAGTTATGATGTTGCATCATCTACACTCTCCATCAATCTATCCCATGGTTGTGAAACTGAAGTTGGTAACGAAGTCACGAAGTCCCAGTTCGCTCCGGATTGACATGGCGTGCAAAGTCGAACCTCGTACTTCCCGTACCAAACCCGCATGTTGAATTCAACGTCGAACAACCGTGTTATTTTACACGCGACACGCGGGGAGGCCACAACATACGCGTCATTTCATTCATAATTGCGCTCAGGACCTAAACGACATCCTGTAAGTCCGATATCGAAAGCGCCTGCCTCGCGTGTGCCCGCCGACGCGGGTTCCCAGGTGTCACAAGTGGGCGGACCCACATCTTCACATGCCCATTTTTTGTTGCAGTCAGGAGTGCACGGGGAAGAAATGTCAAACAGCTTAGTGTATCAGCCTCTACATGTTTAACCTAAAAGAGCCCACGTTTATGAGTTGTTAGCCTGAGAGATAAAAGAAATGGCAGACAGCATACTAAAACTGGTTGGACTGTGGAGACATCATTTCTGGATGGTGCAGGGTGGTATCTAGGTGGTGAAAGTTGAGTGGCTGAACCAGTCCCACGACGGTATGCCGCAGCCAGTGAGACGCTGGATGCCATTGAAACGCGAGGATGGTGGCCGTGTTGAAGCTTTGGTCTATGTAATGCACCACTGGAAAAGTCCCACTGATGGCATAATCAGAATTGGCGTTGATCCCCATAGGAAAAGACGGACCAATATCAATTTGCTATCTTCTCCGACGCTGCCAAACCGATATGTCCGTCCGTCGCATCTTGATGAGTCAAATGCGACAGCCGACACAAAAGACGAGTGTCCCTGGCACCTGGCGACCACCCGTTGTTCCCACGGGGAAAATATTGTCAGAAGATCGTCTTGACCACCCGTCTGCGAGAGTTTTCACAGAATGAGCGATTGTGATACGAAGCAACTACCATACCAGGATGAG
The DNA here is from genome assembly GCA_038090395.1 of Boletales sp. KT-2023a. Classification (NCBI taxonomy): domain Eukaryota; kingdom Fungi; phylum Basidiomycota; class Agaricomycetes; order Boletales; species Boletales sp. KT-2023a. The sequence continues at coordinate 30,978 of JBBPMP010000110.1, read as the reverse complement.
ACGTCCGTCGGGCGACCACGCGACAGTGGTCAGTGCACCGAAATACGACGCATAACAATCCACCAATCTGGAAGACTGTTGATATGGGGAGATATGGTACAGAGTGTACCACTCACTGTTCAGCAAATGCATCGATGACTCTTAAACAGCCATCTTCTGATATGGCGGCGACATGTTTAACATCAGGAGAAAACACGAAATCTGGGAACAAAAGATTCGACGCACTTGCGAGCTGATAAAGAAAATACGCACCGACAACAGCACGATTGCTCAGTCTCCAATGACTGACAGGATTTTTGGCGACGCCCTTATCCGCCTTCGCACCCCCACTCAAGTTGGCTTCGGGATGCCATGGTGGCACAGTCACGTACATGGTCACTAACGGATCCCAATCACCAGCCGGCTGTGCTTGATTCTGAGATAAATGGGAATTAAACTGTGGGAAACTCAAAGCGGAAGTTTGGGTGGTTGGGATTGTTACGCTAAATACCCCGTCGTCTCGTTCTTTGTCGTAAACGATTATCGTGCCATCTGCATGAGAAACGAGAAAGAGGGTGGAAGAGGAGGGAACCCAGCGGACCGCGGTACAGGAGGAAGAGGAAATGGAGCCCTCAAAGTAAATGTAAGCGACGAATGATTTGGCCTACTTGATCATACCTGTTTATTAAGACGGCCATATCGACTTGCCATGGGATCTGTAGTAAAGCCTCAGAAAAATCGTTGGCAGAGGTCAATTACACGACACACCAAACCAAACAAGATCACCAGTACTGAACCCGATAACAACATCAAGTCTCTCCGAAGAAGCTGTCAGGACGTTCACATCATGGCAGGTCGGAGAAGCGGAAAAACTGATCCTTGTAAGTGGTTCCTGTAGAACCATGTTGGCTTTGATATAGAAGCTGTAAAACGTGCATGCACACCTTGGCTTTGGCACCAACATCATACCAATAAAAGATCCTACCAGAGTTGAAGAACATAAACGTCACATCACCCTGTTTACTGGAGAGGATCTTGTTCAACCCCTCGACGCTTTGCAAGCGGCTTATGAAGGTGGATGAAGTCGTGCGTATGTTGTGCTTCGGTCTGGAAGAAGTGGACTTCTTCTTTCCCGAGATAGATGGGTGGGCAAACAGTTTTTGATGAGGTTCTTGTGACGCTGGATCTTGTACGTTTGCCGGGGGGGATGCTACATCCGGGGAGGTGGGGTTGTCGTCTGGGGTGGAGCTGGAGGATACACTGCGATCATCTAGCAGTAGTTTTTCCTTGTCTCTATCCTTGTCCCTCTCGCGCTCTCTGTCCCTGCGTAAATCTTTGTTGAGGTTCGCGCCAAGCAACTGCGCCAAGCCTGGGGAACTCGCATGTTTCGAGTTATTGAAGTGAACAGTAACAGTAGAGAGTCGTGTGGGGTATAGCTGAGCAGTGCCCGAGGGTGCTGGTACGATGCCATTGGGTGGCTTGTGCTCTTCTGTGACAGAATACACGCCTTCCGGGGCAACGAATGCGCTGTCGTTCTCCATCGTCGTACCGCGAGAAGGGTCCTGTGTGTCCGCGAACTTGTACCGTGGAATGATCCGACTCGAACAAGCAGTACTTGAGAACAGCAGGATCGGATCTTGCACGAGTACACCTTGACAGTCGACCATGTTGATCTCTACGCTCCGTGCTTTTCCTCGCCTGTCTACACTTGTATGTCTTTTCGCGATACCTTGCCCGTCAACCCTTTCAACATTTACCAGACCCGGCGATGCTACTCAACTACCACCGTAGAGCCTCCGCCAGCGGGCGGTCATCTCACATCCGTAGCATCCTCACAACTCCTCCATTCCACTCGCGAGGCTGCCCTTCGCACTCCAGGTGTAACATGGTGTGATGAAGATAGTTCTGGCCCTGTGCGCTCCATGGTGGGAGGTCGTGAAACCAGAAAGATGAACCTGTATCAATCTGTAAGGGACGCGCTCAGGTACGACGGTAGCCGTCCTCTGTCCACATGTTGACAAGCTGGTAGTATTGCCCTGGCAAAAGATGATTCCGCTGTAGTTTTCGGGGAAGATGTCGCATTTGGGGGAGTATTCCGCTGCACGATGGTACAGTCGGTACCCTTCCTGCATGTCGTTCGAGTTTAACGTGTCCTCTACAGGGCCTTGCAGAAGAATTCGGTATGCACTGTCCTACTCGCTCCGACGACAGCGTATCTTTATTCACACATAGGCCGCGATCGTGTCTTCAACACGCCCCTAACGGAGCAGGGCATCGCTGGTTTTGGAATTGGAATTGCATCTATGGGTCATACAGCCATTGCGGAAATACAGTTCGCGGACTACATCTTTCCTGCCTTTGACCAGGTACGCACCGCTTATATTTTGTGGCATCCAATTCATACCACCGACATAGATCGTGAACGAGGCTGCCAAGTACAGATACCGCGCCGGTGGGCAGTTTTCAATTGGCGGTTTAACAATCCGTACGCCTACCATGGCAGTCGGACATGGAGGTTTATACCATTCACAGAGCCCAGAAGGTTTCTTTGTTGGGGCTTCGGGGCTTAAGGTTATACTCGTTTGTTCTGCTGTACGGTTTACCAGCTGACGCAAGCAGATCGTTGTCCCTAGGTCACCGATCCAGTGCAAGGGGTTGCTTTTAGCATCAATCCGTGATCCCAATCCTGTTCTCTTTATGGAACCAAAGATTCTGTACCGATCCGCAGGTATGTCCACGCGCCTCCCCAGCGCCTCCCCTTCACCGCTCACAACTCAGCTGCAAGTCGAGCAAGTTCCAATCGATGATTTTACTCTTCCACTTTCTCGTGCAGAAATTCTTATCCCCGGATCTGACTTGACACTTCTCTCCTGGGGCACCCCAATCTACCACTGCGAATCTGCCATTAATATTCTACAATCCCCACCAGCGTCCCTGGAGCCTCTTATTCCTGCTTCGCTAAGGGGTACGAAGGTGGAACTCATTGACCTACGTACCATACTACCATGGGATGTTGAAACTGTCGTGGAGAGCGTCAAAAAGACGCGGAGGTTGGTTGTGGTTCACGAAGCAGGGTATACTGGTGGCGTTGGAGGTGAAATTGCCGCGGAAGTACAGAGAAGGGCTTTCTTGCGGCTGGAAGCACCAGTGAAACGAGTTACTGGTTGGGAGTGAGTATTATTTACTTTTTTGTGCGCACATTTCTCAAGTTCACGTCAAAGTGTACCTGCTGCATTGCACTTTGAAAAGTTCAATATGCCAGATGCAATCAGAATCCTAGATGGCATCATTGAAACTCTTGCTTACTGAGGGGGCCTTGGAATTACCTACTGACCTTCAAGAAGAAGGGATACAAGTGGTGTACATTATGATTGACTGCATAATACCTTGATGGTGCGATCACCTCAGCGTCCTACATATCCGACGGTTCTTCCTCAAATTCAACTGTCATGCCCCCTTCTGCCTCATCCGAATTCTGTTCCTCATCCATATCTTCAATTCCGGCGTCTAAATCCGGTCCTGAATCTTCATTCTCTTCGTGAGGTGGTGTTGTGCCTTCTTCCGTGCGACCACTAGATGAGCCCTCCGAATCATCCTCTGCCTATCAATGTATGCACAAAACCCAGTCAAGCATCACACCCTGGAATGAACTGAAGCACACCTACATCATTTTTTTCTTCCAGCTGGGTGGTATGCCTACCGATTGGAATATACCATACGAATCCGCGGTTCCGGACGTGTAAATTCTGTGTTTGAATGCTATAGACAATGCGGTTAGATGACACAACTGTACACGCACGCAGTCCTCCAGGTCATTCTCTTCATCGGACAGGTCGTCAGCCTCGCGTTGCAAATCTCTTACATGGTTTATGCGCCCTTGGTATCGATCTGCTCTAGGGAGAGGAGTTGGACCAAAGTGAGGTGTCTTGGGAAGTACTAGAGGGACAACAGGGGGGCGTGGTATGAGCGTTGGCGATGCAATTGACATGAAAGTTTAAGCTTCAGCCTCCTTCCATTAAGTAATGATATCAAACTTCATAATGCGGTGCCTGTCGTCGTGCTACACAAGCAGTGTTATGCTACAAAACCAGGTATACATGATCCTGCAGACGTAGAAATTCATGCCTGGGTGGGGAGTGTTTTGGCCTATCTCAATGTCGCAAATATCGAAACCAGCCTTGCAATCCTGCCATCTTTAGACATATTCTCACACATTGAAACCAAATTTTAACCCAAAGTTAACAAATTGTTATACCATATCCGGTCCTGGAAACTATATTATTAGTCCTTTTGACCACATTGTAACTGCTCCTTGGAATCATTTCGGGTTGAAACCCAGCCTGACATTTTAACCTTGCAATGCCTGATAAGGCATTGCCATTACAAATACTTTTTTGCGACATTACACACTTGAGTATCAAAGTTAAAATGGCCCAGTGAGTCGGATGTGCGTTATGTTAGTTGCCAGCACATTCTAAGACAGGTCACAGAATCTTAAACGCCGCTTCGATTGGTACCTGTGGCATTGGATGGTTGCATACCAATATGCAGGCGCCATGAAAATAACAGTACTACAAAAGCAGGGCGAACATGTTCTTTATCACTTAGTGGTAACTTGGATAGCCCACCTTTCGATCCACCCTCGGCGCAAAAGTGCAGCTTCGAGGGCAACTAAAAACATTTCCCTCCGCCATTCTTTAACCCCGAAATTCTGTATCCACATCTCTCGAACCCCCTGCTCTCTGGAGCATGACTCGTGCGCGTGGCGCAGCGTGTGCTCGCGGTCAGCTGAAACATTTAAGATCGTGTCGATAACCAGATTCGAGCCGTATGAATCGTTAAGCCGTTTGACAACGGCGATAAGGGACCGCGGTCGGCGGGATGAGCGCCCAGGTACGATAAACGGGATAAGGGAAATAATCTGCGCCGTGCTTGATGCCCGAAGAGACGGGGAGAAAGTCGTAAATTCGAAGATCACTTTACAGCCCGCATTCAAGGGGGGGATTATGCCGCCAGGGAGATGATCGAGAGAGAGTAGGGGATACGAGGTCGAGGTGAGAATAAAAGGATTCAAGGGAAGGGGGGAACCAAAGTCATGGTTGTTAAGCCACTCTGACGGCTCCACCGCATGGCCTGGTAAATGTGGAGTCGAATGATCTGCGTTTTTATATATATGCATACGTGACGCTCGATTGCACCAAATTGCCGCATGTACATACCTGGCATGTACTGTTCAGTCGGGTTCCCTGTGTGACTCCAAGTCTATCTCGTAGATTACGGACAGCGTTACGAACCTTGGCAAGCATCCACCATTCCAACCATTTGATCCACCATTTCCATGAGATGGTTATGCATATAGTGTGTTCATCGACAGTTACTCCCGAATCTATGAGGTCTACCAAGTCGTTAATTGGGTCACGAAGCTCCACAAGGCCAACGGCCGTATCCTCGATGATCATCTCGAGAGGAATGCGGACAATTGAACCGCAAATGCTCGCAAGTTTGACGTAGCGTTTCGGCCAGAGTGAACACGTTGGTGTTACGATGGTGAGGAGAGCCTGAAGTGCTATCCTTGTGTGGATGTCGTATTCCTTTCGACTCCGGGTGAACACATGGAGGCATATAGAGATAGAGACGACAAAAAGACAACATGAAAGGACGCGTCGTGTACAGTGATCAGAATCGTTCCCAGGGAAGCCGAGATTGCCTGGGAGACTATCAAGACAGGGATAAAGAGCTCCGCCATGTAGGATCTCCCAGAATGTAGTGTCGATGCCTCTGATCATATCGACAGTGTTATGGTAGCGGAACCAGTGGAAGAAGTTGTACTTGGGACACTGCCAACCACACACTTTATGTAGATGGAACACTTCAAGGGCACTGTCCACGTGGCGGAGATATGCGTGTAAATCGGTAGTATCGAAGAATAAAAAATACCGACGCCAGCAGGATTCGAACCTGCGCACTCAAAGAGTAACAGATATCGCGTTCCATTCGAATCTGTCGCCGTAACCACTTGGCTATAGCGCCCCGACAATACCGAATCGGGAGTAGAGCTGTGTAGAATACCTTCCGCTTTTAGTAGTGGCTGTTTCGGAGTTGACACCCTCGTCACTACTTCCAACTCATTGAAGAAGCCGTGGTCATGGATTGGTTTGTTTCCGTAACTGTTGAATCCTTCAGCGTTATTCACTCGCTATCAGTCTGGAGTTCAATATCGGGCGACGCGTTTTATCTGATTTGGCCACGCTCGAGCCAGATACCGAGGAAGACTTCTTAAGTATTCGGCATCTCATTTGTTCGAAAGCGCAGATATCTCTACAAGAAGATGGCACGTCGTCCGATAGCGGGATGATGAATCCAAACATAGGCGGTAGAGTGCACATGGTATGGACTGTATTTTCATTGCTCACGTCTCTGATGGTTTTTTAAGACCGAAACACGAGCATATTGTAATATCGCGTTCGGGGAAATGATTTTCAACCTTCCAGAGAGCCATGTGCGAGAAAAAGTTGATACAGTCATCACTCTCCTTGTTGCTGTCTTGGATGATGCTCCTCACATTGATTATGATCAAACCCTATCTTGGGACGGTGAGCATGCTTATGATCGAAATAACTGTCCGTATTCACTCCCGTAGAATGGGCGCTCCCGGATCAACTTGTTTACTCGATTGTTTCTGCTATCCTACGAGTCTGTTCCACTTGCCCGGATCAAGTGGACCAGGCGATCAGTGCACTTTTGCGATTCGTCACCCAAATAGTACAGAAGCTCCCAACGGCCAACTGTGAGTATTTTTTGTCGAGTGTTGCGGTTAAAAAGTAACCTTACAACACTCAGCTCTCGAGGTCCTGACGCAGTTGACCCCCTCTTTACACGGCCTCTACCGCGCAATCACTTCGGTTCTTTTCCCGTGGACTGTAACGCAATGGCGTCTTCTATCTCAGGCTCTTTCTTGTTTAGTCCAGGATCCCATTCTCGAGTGCATTAACAAACACCTCCTTGATATGCACCAAGAAGCAGAAGCACACCTTGATTCATCCGACAGTTTTTTCTTCTTTCATGTCTTTATCACGCGCTACATCAACTTCGGACGACCCCTCAGCGGATATTTCATCGTATGCTGTGTTATGGAGTTACAGTGGACTGTGCTTGCTCAAGCGCTTGTCGCGGTTTCGGCAAATGGAGTCCAACAACGATCATTGAAGGAAGCCGCCGCTGCTAACAAGGCTTGGTTAAGCCTGATGAAAAGATCTGCGAAAAATCTGCCTATTCGGGATGAAGCCACAAATGAAGTCTTGAGTTCTACCATGAGGGGATCCTTGCAGTGCTTCAAGGATCTTCTGGTACAGATACAGGACATGGATATTGAACCTCCCATTGACACATATGCATGGGAGACAATGTCTGAAGGCTTGGTAAGATTCACCAACATGAGTGGTAGCATGAATGATGATGAAATCCTGCAGAAATTAGCATCTATATGTTCAGTTGCTTTGGGAGAACTTGATCATGACCTTTACACCTGCCTTGGTCTACTTTTGAGTGACAAGACTCCGATAATGGACAACTTGGTCCAGGAGGCAGCTCTCAAAGCAATGACTGTCCTTGTCCAGAGTTTCCCAGAAGTTGCAAAGGGGTTGGTTCACCATCTTCGTCGATTCGTAACTTCTCCTCTTCCAATATTTGAATTTGCTTTCGACATTGAGAAGCGATCTCCGCCACCGCTTGCAGCGGCTGCAAAGTGCTTTGCTCTATGTGTAAAGGTGGGGCTGCTTAGATTGTGGAGAATGGCCCACTGATTCTGCTGTAAAGCTCGCGCCAGGGGAAGATTCTATCATGTCTAATATGTATTCTCTCTTGAATTACATTGCTGCAACAAGCCAAGAGATTTTCGAGTCTTCTTCGCAACAACTTTTGCACAATCCCCTTTGCACACCCATTTTGTCGTCTTCTACAGATCAGCTTACCTTCCAGAGTGAAGACGCTGGTCTCCGAGGTCGCTCCGAAGAGGAAAAACGTCTCATTGGTATTACCACAATATCCATTGTGACACGACTCGCGCTGGAATTTGACAAAGAAGAGGTGACGAATCTTACAATTTCTATGCTACTGCAAAGGCTTCGTACAGCGGAACCTACAGTCGAAGCAGCTATTGCATACAACTTGGTAGACTTGGCCTTGGTTGCCCCCGAGGACGCCTTCGCGGATATAATCCGTGCGTTCTCGACCATCAATCGCACGGCAAATCCGGAAGATCCCAGATTCTCTAACAATATGGTAGGCAGAACTATTACTGTAAAAAAAAATCTTGTGCCCATTTTTCGACACCATCAGGTTTTGGCAGCACAGACCAGGCTTGCCCGAGAAATCGATAGGAGGCCTGACCTATATGAAGTATATTTGGAGGAGCTCCTGACCCTCTTCTCTGACAAAGGTGTGGCGATTCAGAATGCGGCGGCGGCGGGCCACAATGGGAAGGTTGGTTGTTGTCTCCCGCCTGTTGATATCCTCATAAATGACGAGGATGTTCGCCAGACGGAAGAGATGATTGAACAACTTGCCTCTCTTCTGCTTCCCATAGAAGCACTTCTGAACCACACCGACTTTACACCCCATCTTCATGCCACTTCCGAGCTGATCAACCTATTCCGAAATTTGTGGTTCCTATGTGTTCTTTTTCGTTTTATTAGTTTGGGGGAAGAAGAAAGGGAGAAGAGTGCGATGGCATGGTTACTGCCTGCACTTGCCAAGATCGCAACCAAGACACCATGTTTAGTCCTGGAGAACGTACCAGATGCAGTAAGCGATCTGGAATATCGCACAGTTATAAGGCACGAATATGCGCACTCGGTATGTCCTTTTTTCGGCATTATGACACTAAACATCAACCAAGCACAAGGTCCTGGCGAAACATCGTGCTTATCTTGCACGTCGTACACCTTCGATTACAGGCGACTTACGATCGTTGACAACTGGTCAGGTGATTTTCGCGTTGAGTATGTATGACATAGAAACAATGCGCTCCGCGGCGGGACTACCTTCTTCTCTGGTTTCTTACTTTACCAACCCAAGCCTCAACAAACAAAGTGGCCTGAATGTTTGCATGGACGTTATTGCCGATAATGTACACTTCCCATTCTATTTGACTTCCAGCTAGGGCTAATGGGGGCAAACAGGTGATTCAAGGATGCAGCATTGATCTGAACGCCCAGGCTGCGGATCAAGCACTTCCACATCATCTTTCTGCAGAACTGTGTAACCTGCTTGTGGCAAGTACCCATCGAATCGCGCGCGCCCGCGAGGTCGCATCGAGGTACCTTAATCGGTTGATCACGTCTTTTCCATCATTAATGTGTGATTCAACACTTGTCTATGCAATCCTCGAGTGTCTCACCCTCCTGAGACGCGCGTGTGAGAATGAATACGTGGACGAGGTGCGTCAATTTGGTCGTCGCAGGTTCTGTGCTCTTACATTGTCATCATAGTACAATCCCGCATATGAATTTCACTCTGAACGCACAGACATGCAGCTGCAGTTGACGGATGACTATAGGGTTAGAAATGAGATCCTTCGACAGTTGCAGCATCATGCAAGCAATTGGTTTGAGCTTGCTTTAAGCCGCGCTCCAATAGAACTACAAGCAACTCTCCAGGTTTGCCCTCCCAAACGTTATTTGCAGAGGGCAAGTATGACGCCTCTTCACAGAAATACCTTGCTGCAACACAATTACTCGCTGGTCCAGATACATCTGAACTAGGAGCATCTATGGCAGAGAAATTTTCCAAAGCCTTTGGGCCACCACACCGACAATTAGGTAAGCGATGCTGCGATCCGATAATTGGATTTTTTGACACCTTGCAGCTTCGCTCCGTTCTCTATCAAACTGGGAATATGACCGTGCAAAGGCATTTGCAAGCCAACTCGCTAGCAAAAGCTATTTTGCAGGTGAAGCTGCCGGCCTACGGTTGGCTAGTCGAAAAGGCAGGTGCTCGTGTACGAATGAATGCGGCTGCGGCTTATATGAATTGAATTAGCCCAAGATATCTTAGACAAGGTTCCCCCTCAGAATGCAACTCCCACCGACATTTTGGTATTGAAGAAAAAATTGGAGGATACCATGAATGCTATTCGGGAGAAGAGTAGTACACTGACTGTCCAAGACCTTAAACGTCTGTTATTCCGTTGCGCGGCCACTCTGATAGCATTAGACAAGGTACGTGTGAGCATCGTTGGTTCAAAACTGTAACTTACGATTATAGTGCGAATATACTCTCCTTCATTACCTTGTTAGCTTGCCTTTCGAGGTATTCACACCATCTGCCATAGCTGCAGGTATTGATGTTTGGACGTGGGTGATAGCGGAGAAGCCGGCTGCCGAGGTTGTCCTAATAAGCGAGATTTTGGCTGCTTGGTTTGCCACCGTAAGAGACAGAAAGGGCGTTTTCTCGCAAAGCCTGAAGTCCGTTCTTTTGATTGGATCCACTCATAACTCCTATAACTCACACATCCAGCTACGACGATCCATTCTATTATCCGATAGGGTACAGTCCTACGGACAAGGAAGAAATTGATCGGGCATCCTCCAACGCTCGACGTCTGCTTTTGCCGCATACACTTGTTCTACAAATGTTGTTCAGTCGGTTACAAGCTGCTCGTTATCGTCGATCAACGGTTATATTTCTTATGCAACAGCTTGTCTTACGGTCCACACACGCCCATAAACTTTTCAGGTGAGCCATGCAACGGAACATGTTTGATGTCTATTAACCTTGCTTCAGCACGCACCCACTCGCTCGCGAATTGCGTTATTCCTTCCTTCTATTTGGCTTTGAAACGTTGAAGAGCTCGAATTTAGACGTATTCTCCGAGTCTACGATGCGCGAAAACCTTTATCGCACTGGATATGCATGGTTTGCAGTTCGACCTCAGTAAGTGGGCCTAGAATTTTTGCATTCAATTGTTCAACGTGTTCCCCAGATGGTCGTTTGGGGCAAATCGTGTTCAAGTGGATGCTGATATTAAAATACTGGTGGAATTTTTCGGACATCTTCAAACGGACTCGATTCGAGCTCTTTTTTCGTTATCCAGCCTACCACCTGCTCAATCAACAACAAAGCGCTCGCGTGCGTAGATCTACTGTCCCCTATTGATCAGACTAACTGCTAGCAGTCTACGCGACTCGTCTAAAGAACATCAATCATCCACTGCGACTCCTCGTGGAAAATGAAATATACCGACTAACAGTCTGGGCGAATCCTACTAATGACACGAGCAGGGGTCATGACCATCTTGGGACACTAGAACGAACTACTTCAGAGGTGAGGATTGGTTCGATGCTTAAGTTGCTAGTCCTCATCCATGGGTAGAGCAGCTGGCCAGTGATTACACGAAATGTGTGGGAGATAGATCCGGCGATAGCCATACACATGATGGAGCGCTTTAGGAGTCCCGCAGCGCACGTCGAGGTTCAGAAGCTTGTTCGCACAAACCCCACTTTCGTCGTGCATACACCCGAAGGTTTGCGCTGTCTGATTGATGATCTCACCCGCGTAAATCAGAGAAGAGAGCTTAAGGTGCTACTGTCCATATGCGCGGTCTCGACGCGGAAACTGATGATGTTTGGCAGTACATCTTGCTCTGGGCTCCTGTTCCGCCCGTCATCGCTGTCACGTTCTTCGAGAAAAAACACAACAATAATCCTTATCTGCTTCAATATGCCCACCGTGTTCTTAAAGAACACCCAGTCGATTTGACCTTTTTCTTTGTGCCACAAGTTGTTCAAGCACTGCGATTCGACGACGTTGGTAAGTTTCTTCTACTCTAAAAAGAGTTGCAGAAGCAAAACCTGTGATAGGTTATATCGCGAGATTCGTCCTTGAAACCGCAATGATATCGCAACTGTTCTGCCATCAAATTATTTGGAATATGAGGGCGAATTGCTTCAAGGACGATGCAGCCGAAATAGTATGTTCAATAAGCGTGTCAGTGAACTAGCGTCTGAAAGCTTGGTTTACCAGGAAGATCCTATGAAACCACTTCTTGACAATGTGATCAATCTGGTGGTTGATTCGCTCTCGGGAGATGCAAGATCGTTCTACGATAGAGAGTTCAAATTTTTCCAACAAGTGACATCGATATCGGGAAAGTTGAGACCGTACATAAAGAGACCCAAGCCAGAGAAGAAGGTAGACCTATCCGTTTTTGCTTTTTCGACACAATTTAACTTTCAAAAAGGCCAAGATCGACGAAGAGATGGCAAAAATTCACGTTGACGTTGGAGTTTATCTCCCTAGTAACCCAGATGGAAAAGTTGTTGACATCGATAAACTATCTGGCCGACCGTTACAAAGTCATGCAAAGGTAATTCCGTCACTGAGTTATTTACTGAACACACCCGATTTATCATGCTCCTAGGCCCCTTTTATGGCCACATTCAAAGTGAGGAAGGAACGCACTGTAGTAGAAACGGATCCCGAGGCCTTACTGGACGCTTCGGGTATCGAGAAGCGCGAAGAGTTTGATGTTTGGCAGCAAGCCATATTCAAAGTGGGCGATGACTGTCGCCAGGATGTTCTTGCACTTCAAATTATTGCAATGCTTAAGAACATCTTCACCAGCGTTGGTCTCACACTCTATCTCTATCCGTATAGGGTCACGGCCACTGCTCCAGGAGTGAGCTTGCCTTGATTATTGCATTGTACAATATGCTGACTAGATTTTACTAGTGCGGTGTGATCGATGTGGTTCCAAACGCTACTTCACGCGACGAAATGGGACGTGCCAAAGTCAATGACCTCCTTGATTTCTTCGTATCTAAATATGGGGGAGAAGAAACGATTTCCTTTCAGAGAGCCCGTCTCAACTTTATCCAGTCCATGGCAGCATATTCTGTCGCGTGCTATATACTACAGATCAAAGATCGACACAATGGTAACATCATGATCGATGGAGAAGGACACATTATACATATAGGTTGGTTTCGCGTGAACCACAATTTCATGCTGCTTACCACACTTGTACCAAGATTTTGGCTTTTTGTTCGACATAGATAAGTCTGTCCTTTTCGTATCGTGTCAGGGATGTTGATACGAGATTTTTTGGAATATTTACGGCCTGGAGTGAGTACCCTTGCGCACAGGGATATATCTTGCCTCATTTGGATGACATAGGGCGTCAAATTTGAGCCTAACTCCTTTAAACTCAACCACGAAATGGTTATCCTAATGGGCGGTCGACATTCACAGGGGTATGAACTCTTCCAACAGCTGACTGTTAAGGCCTTCCTGGCTCTACGGCCTCACGCCGACCAGCTAGTCAGCACAGCGCAGCTTATGTTGGGTACTGGGCTGCCTTCCTTCAAAGGAGAAGCGACTATTAGGCGATTGAAGGAGCGGTTTGCCCTTCCGCTGAACGAACGCCAAGCTGCGGACTGGATGATGAGCGTCATACGAAATGCGCATGAAAATATTAGGAGTACCGCATATGATGAATTTCAACGGGTAACGCATCTCACTGTATTTGTGAAACTGTACTCTGCTGACCAATTGCACAGCTCCAGAACGGTTTGTCTGATTACCTTCTTGCAAATGCTGATAATTAATACGGCCTGCTTTTTCGCAGGTATACCCTACAAGTAAACGCACCTTTATCCTGCCCACCAAATGCACGACTGTACACTTGTGGGAAACTGATATTGTTACTATGGCATCAAGTAATACGATGCGGGTGTGTGCGAAGCGTCGGACACCATGACGTCACAAGTATCTATGTACATCCAATAAGAATCAGACGTACCTTTGACCATGAGGTCACCCGACGGTCAGGTTTCTAGTAGTGCACCTGGGCCAGCAGCCCAAGCCACAACCCACTGAGACTTGGGACCGCATTCCCTATTTCAAGCGCCGACGAATACGAGCCACACAGACGGACTGCCATCCATTGACAAACTGGCCATCTCAGGGATGCTCTCAGTTAGGATTGCCACCGCCTCCAGTAAGATGAAAGAAGATTCAGAACGAACTGCTAAGGAAACGGATACCTACGCGTAAGTACTCCGTCTTCTTCTGGTATATACAGCCAAAACGTGAAACTACGAAGGGACAAAATTCTTGGCTTACTGGACCAGCTCGAAGAGTTACACTTTCGCAAAAATGCCAGTTTTCATGCTATAAATGAGCACTTAAACACGAACAAGGTTAATGGTTGCTTAACGTCACTCTGTGCGGTGATTTCACATGATTGCGTAGGAGAAATTTGATAATCTATATTCAACCTATTCTTCCCTTTTCGACGAGCTTGCCCCTTGGCGCACGCAGGTAATTCAAGCGGGAGAAGAAACGTGTATGTCCTCTTGGAGAGGCATGTGCATAACGACAACAAATGTAACCCCGCCAATCAGCCCAGATCCAAGCAATACAGATGCGGAAGTCACGCAAGGACATAATGAATGCAGCAAAATACCGTCTAGATGAAGGTCGAGAGAAGCAGCAGGCACGTCTGCCATCATGGTTTGCCCTAAAGCATACTGATTGTAGCAGCTCGCCACGGATGCCACCGAGCTTATGAAGCACTACAAGGCTCTGATAATGACCGCATGATAGTTGCCGGACGATATAGCTCTACTTTATGGATAGTGCTGCTTTCGTGGACTAGACTACCTATGCAAAGGTTGAGTGAGCCGAATATTGACTGCTCCACAGTTATGGATGAATCTACTGAGCAGGCACACGTTCAGGGATGTTGATGTGTTAGTGTAGAAGCTAACTCACCAGCTCATTTTCAGCGCGCTTGATGTACTCGTGTCGGGTTTGTGTTATTTTCGGTTGTAAGTTCAGATACTCCGCTATAAACACCCTTAGAATAAGGTTCCAACGTTTCATGGTTGGTATGTCCAGAGCGGTTGAATCATCCTGTTAAATCTAGCTGATAAGTTTCGTGGAGTTCGCGTAATTCAACACATACTCGCAAGGTATGCCAAACACCAGGGAATGGATATGGAATTACATGGAGGATGTTCACACCCTTTTGGAGGAATGGTATATGATCGTCGGCTATGTAACCTTGATTGAATTCGTTACTACGACGGGGAACGAAAAAACTTCGAAAAGCCGTGGAGCCTTGCGAACTCGGAAGTACCCCCGACTCGTGGAGTCGTCTCTCCGCAGATATTAGTGAGTCGAACAACCAAGCTGTATCTGTAAAATATGAACGGATCTGAGGATTGGGCGCTCCCAGGAGGTCCAAGAGAATAAGGTGTTCGATTCCACTTAGTTCCGTCATTGAATGGCTGATCAACCGTCGTTTTGTGTGTGGGGCTATATATGTCGTCGCCCACTTCTCAGACAAATGCCTGCATTCATTAGCGCTTACGAAACGAATGATCAGTAGCTAAATTACCTTGCACCATAGATAGAGTCTGTATCTGTCCACTCCCTGAATGCCTCTTCACCGTCAAAAAAAACGAGCTGAAGGGTAGTGTCAGTAAGGTCATCATCATCCTCTTGGCCATCTAGGACCCGTTTCTCCCGGTCGTCCAGCAGGGAGTTTAAAGCCTCGGCAAGATCAAGCATCATCGCACACGGGGCCGCCGAGTCAGTAGCGCCTATAAACTATAGTCCATCAACGATATCGAATGTGCCCCAGTTGTGCGAAATGTACCTGGTTCGCCGGATACGTGGAAAAGAATTTGCTGTCGTAGTGAGCGGAAACAACGATTCTTCGCAGGGCCATTGGATTTTTCGTGGCAATAATGTTGGTAAAGGACTGCTGACCATATGGCGTGTACTCTGTGAAGCCATCTTCTTCGACATGCCAGTTCAGAACTCTCAGCGCAGCAGTAATGTAGTGGCGAACAAGTGTGCTATTATTGCTTCCAACTTTTGGCATGAACATGAAAAAGTATGCAGAAACGAACAAAAATGCATGACGCACCGGGACGAGGAATCAAGAGCTTTGAAAGGTGGGAGTCCGGATTCCGTGTATCAATGTTCTTCACTGGATCAACCGACTCTGCCAAAGCAAGTATTTGTTCCGTGGATAGGTGAGTTAGGTCCCTTTGGCCAAGCATTGAGAACTGGCATGACTGGGTTACCCAGTACAGAAAAACAATAACGCTGAATCCGACAAAGCGAAAGGGTCCAACTCTCATGCCCGGAAGCCTTGGGTCGGATATGGCACGGTTGTCGTGTGAAGATAAGTATGTGGAAGCCCTGCCATATCCGACTCGGAGGTTGTTTGTCTCGCCACTCATCATGACTATCTTCGGGCTTTGGGTATGGCAATGGCGGTTGAAGAAAGCTCTTTCTAAGTCTGTATTACAGGTAATCAATAAAGCCGGTGGACTTGTCTACCAACGTAACTTCGCAGGCTCGTACTAAGCCGTCATGTCGTTGGGACGATTGAATGATTGTTTGCTCAGCCGGCCTTGCACAACTTACCTCCAATGAATACCTCGTGCTTGCCGGAACGCTCCATGGCATTCATGCCATCACTAGCAAGCTTTCACCCACTGGCGTCAGCTCTGGGGCACAAGTTATCGAAGGGGAGTTTTTCAAAATGACGATCTTCTTGACATCGACCGGTGCGTGTGTCTTCCTCATTGGTAGTGGTGAATTAGGTTCGACTTCTAGCCCAGGTACCAAGTTTGTTCTGCTGACATCTCTATCAGACACCACTGCCGAGGCCGTTTTGCGGGAGATTTACGAGGCTTACGCGGACGCGGTTATGAAAAACCCTTTCTATACTCCAGAAATGCCTATTCGCAGCGATGGTTTTGACACTCGGATAACTGCATTGGTAGGGACAGGACAATCATGAAAATGTCCTTGCGCCATCAAGGGCTTTTGGAAAACTGCTTCTCGATCTTTGAGTTCTGATGCCCCCATACGACGAGACTCGTCTATGTGAAACCGCAAACTGCAACTCCGTTGGCCAGTGCGCTAGAGATAGCGTTTGTAAACTATTTTGTTGATCCATCCAATGACTACTTGTCCACGTGATCGATTGTAGGCTAAAAACGCGGGCGCGTCTGACACCATTTCTTTGATCCTGCTCCCCGTCACGATCCATTCTCGTTTTTGTCTCTCAACGATCACTGCCTGAAATGCAGGCTCAAGTCATAGCGACTGAAGTAGCAGCCCAGGTGAAGTCTAGAGAGAAACCAATATTGGACTGACGGGTGCTCTTTCAGACACTTAGCAGCGCTACCAGCTTGCGGTGCGTTGAGACCCTTCTAAAGGCGGGTTTAGGATGCATTGCATACTTAAGGTATATATAGTAGCCATTGCTTTGTCGGCCGACTAATGCGTCATTCAGGGGTTTGCTACCTTACGAAAACTTTTCCGAGTGTAAGCAGCAAATACGCAGGGGGCCGAGACCAACAGCGGGCCTCTCGCTTACGATCGTTCTGTAGATCACTTGTCTGCTCAACTTCCGCCAACCACAGCAACTGGATTGTCCGACAATCAAGCCAGGCCGAGTGGTGTGACTATCATGAGTCTCAAACGGGGATTCACCAACGAAGGGGACAGAATTTTGGATTATTTGGTGCGCATATACGCCGTCCCAAGACACATTCGCCGCATACAACCGTACGTCTTGACCAGGAAAAAGGTATATTCGAGGCTATCGAGAAGCAGTACCTTCGTCGCTTCATCTTTGCGATATACCTGGTACGTTCTGCACTCTCTTTGGACACGCTATCCTTTAGACCATTTAACAGGATAGTAAAGATCCCAACAAGTGTGTTCTCTCGCGCAATTACTCCACAGCTTACCAATACTTCATAGCGTTGTGGAGGCTTACACCTTCAACTTTCAGGTAAGTGATGTTGTTAATTGACTTTTACTCGTACGAGGCTGACATCGACGAAGTATTATAAAGTGGCGGGTACAGATACTGTCGTACCCATCATGTCTTTGGGAGATCAGTTGTCAAGGATATCACTACACAACGTGAATGGTGATCCCGTTGTCGACGCGCTCAGGCGCGGGAAATTACCCACCCTTGGGGACGTAAAGCGTAGCCTCAAGGTATTCCTTGTTTCGAACTTCCCTTTGGTCCAATATTTACCCTGTGGACATAGTTAATGATCAAGACCCTAGTTACTGCCATTTCACAAATGGAGACATTGCCAAGTAGGTTCTTCATGAGTGTTCCTGATGATTCTGGACTTAGGGTTTCAAGAATGCCGGTACGGAAACTTCAAACTTTTTTATAATGACAACACTCCCGATGATTACCAACCACCACACTTCCGAGCCGGTGATGCCGACTCGAATACATGGTTCTTCACAACTCATAGGGCAGCTGAAGTACCGGAAAGCATGAGCATTGGTCATCTAGAAACCGGTTGGCACGGGTACGTCCTCGATCCGGACAGACCCCCGCACCCCCTAACAGAGTTACCAGTGTGAGCATGAAAGTAGTCTCTGTTTCGTCCTTTCTTCCGTCTTCTACTGAGGATAACGATGCCGCCTTTACCGGCCTTACCGCTCGCTGTCCTCCAAAGCTGAGCCCTGTCGAAGAAGCTCGGCTTCGAGTCAAAGATACGGAACTCCAGAGGAAGGACGCGTTGAAAAGAAACGTCATGTGGGATGCAGACACAGACACGGACGAGGATGCTCCGGGGGATGTCATCTCCGATGAAGGCATTATCTTGGCAAAATGCAATGTCAACGGCGCCAAGGTTCCCATTGGCCTCCGAGGAGACGAGGGGAAGATACTTCCCATTCCAGCACTCGAAGATCGGGACAAAGGTAGCAACGTCATTGAATACGGAGGACATCCAGACCCTACCCCAACACATGTTGGGCATCTCGTGAGCTTTTACTGATTTTTTAAATTCAATAATCGTGAAATCTCAGTCTAAACAGATGGTTCCGTCGGACATGAGAGAAACACAGCCAATCCCCGCCACCCAGGAAGTTGAAATGCAATCGCCATTACCTTTGCCAAGTTTGCGTTTGCGATGTGTTCCCTCGCTACCTTCGTCGGACTTTCGTGATTCTGCTAGCTCTTTTATCTCCACCCAACAGATCGGTACCTGCGTTCTCCAGGAAACGTTCCGAAAGGGTGAGAAGGCTCAGTTCAGATCAAACTTGACAACATTTTACAACTATTTCACGTTTCACAGGGACTGATGTGGCCCTAGACGCTGAGGGTCAGACACCCATGGAACAAGACACTCCTAACTCAGTTAGAACCATGAAGACAAAGAGATCTGCAGGGGAAATGGAAGATGACGGTGGCGTTGATTGTGATTGCAGTACAATGGTCGTTCATGATTGCTGATGAGGATTGCGTTACTCGACTGAAAAGTTTCACTCAGGATGAAGACTCCTTGATTCTATGCGAAGGCGGCTGCGACAAATGGCGTCACATCTGGTCAGAAGTCACCTTGTCGCTTGACACGAGCATGCAGTACTGACATGGTTGCCCTTTCGTGTCCCCAGGTGCATGGGGTTGGTTGTGTCTATGCGACATCAGTCCCCGCGACTGAAGCACACCCAGGTATCATGGTCCGCAAGACAAACGTCTTCCATCACAATTTGTGTGCTTTGATTGTCGCCTTCGGCGGTCCCCCGAATGGGATATCATAGCGGGAAAAACACACGCTGATATGGTCAGTCGGTTCAAGGATCTCGCGTTATTCAGGTGCCGTGAGTTATGTTATGGTGGTAATCAATTCACAAGGAGCCGTCCTAGACGTGCAATCAAAATATTCGAAGTTTATAGACCCACCACTGCCCAGCAGTTTAGAGAACACACCGGTCAGTAGCTGATCTCATCGGTGTTGGTTGCTCATTGTTCTTCTTAGGTTGTGCTGCTGCTCTAGTTGGCCAGTTATTTATGAGATTAGAGGACGAAGGTTGGCATTTGCGTTGTCACACACCCTCTTTCTTTCTTCTCGATTCCTGACTTGCTACGGTATAGGATTTATCACAACAGAAAATGCGATATCCGAGGAACTCGGTTCCATAAAAGCTAATGCAAGGAAAGGCAAGAAGTCAGCGAAAAATAAGGGAAAGAAAGCGCAAAAGGAATTAACCAAGACGAAATACGTGTTCTTGCTTTCGTCCAAGCGAAGCAAGGCATACCTTGACTATTTTGATGCGGAACCCCAGGTTGAGACTCGTCTTTTGGGTCTACCAAATGGAGTCAGTGCTTTCGTTCATGTTATATGTTCGCGAGAGCTCCCCTGCATTTAAGATCGTTGCATCCCGTCTCTCGGTTAGAAACACGTAAGGCTCTTAATGCTCCCCATCAACACGGTTGAGGTGAACCTTGCATGTAGCGGCCCGTTGGCAAACTTCCAACGTGATTTAATACTACAAAAGGAGCGAGCGTCAAGCGTAACACTAGAGCTCGACTCGCAAACTCAAGATCCAACTCAGAATCCACTTTCTCTTGCGCATTCTCAATCAAAAGCAGACTCAAAAAGTATTGCCAGGGGTGACTCCAACAGAATGGTTAAAAGGATGAAAGTCTCTGTCGCAACGGCGGTGGACCTTTGCGACTGAGATGTAAGTATTTCCATGCCATATTGATGCTTTCGGTCCTCCTGTAACGATTTCGTAATTTGTCAGGATGGAAATGTCGGCCCTAAAGTATGATCCTTATATTTTTCCTTTTTCCTTCTCTTTATTCTTCAAAAAAACCCCTCACGATTTGGCAACTGGTCATTACCGCTTCCTACGGTCGACCATCTGCATCGGGAGGCCCTCGCAGGAGATGAAGTAATGGTGCACGGCATAGTATACACCTCCGTATCTCCCTGCTGCTTAGATTATGGCCGTAGGATCGTAAGGGTGGTGTACATTCCCCGATTTTTAGCTTGCCTGTTATTTAATGTCACGTACACTTGACACTTTCTTCCACTCAGATGTTCGGCCAGCTAGATAACCTTCAAGTCTCGCCTTTTCCTTCACCAAGGTTATGCACGGCCATTTTAGAAGTGGATTCTGGATTGGACGTCGTCACATCAGTGGCTTTTGACTTTTTAGAGTCTTTGTGACCATATCATGATTGTATGTTTATGTCTGCATGTTTACCTTGATACCTATATTGCCAAGGGCGCTATTACTATCTGTAGTTGCGACTCTGCTGAGATATCTAGGCACAAGCAACAGTAAATATCTGCTTTATAGGTGTTCGCCGCCTCATACTCCTTCGTGACAACTCTATGCCATACAAACTTTCAGCGACATTATCGAGCCACTCGGCCGATGTGAGCACACATTTATGCAAACTTATGCGGACGCAACATAGATTCCTGTTTTTTGCAGGTTCGTGGAGTGGTATCACCCACGGATAATCTGATTCTGTCAGCTTCGCGCGATTCAACTGCGATATCATGGCAAAGAAATTCGACCTTATCGTTCTCGCCAACTTCCGTCCTCCGATCAGGTTCTAGGTTCGTCAATGCAGTGGGATATCTCCCCCCTACTGCGGACGCCCCACAAGGTCAGGGCAATTCATATTCCTGTCCAGTAGACGTGGAGTAATGGAAGTGCGCTCTATCAGGCTACGCTGTTGTCGGTGGGCAAGACATGGTGATCAATATCTTTTTGCTAGACTCGTCCAACAAAGAAGAACCTGAATATACTCTAGTCGGGCATACAGACAACATCTGTGCCATCGACGTCGGCCCAGCTGGTGTCGTCATTTCTGGCTCATGGGATAAGTGAGTGTCCTTCGTCCTCACAACTACAAACAGATGAACGCGAAGAGACAGGACCGCCAAAGTCTGGAAAGGATTCACACTCCAATACGATCTTAAGGGGCACGAACAGTCCGTTTGGGCGGTACTGGCTTTAGCGGACTCCCATTTCTTGACAGGTCTCTTGAATTTCTTTTAAGTCGCTGGAACGTCTGACGCTGCTGCAGCGTCTGCTGATAAGACGATCAAGCTTTGGTTGCGGAACAAAGTGATGCGAACCTACGAAGGTCACCGCGATGCCGTTCGTGGCCTAGCATCAGTACCTAATCTCGGTTTTGCATCTTGCTCCAATGACAGGCGAGATGATTTCAAATGTTTCCTGTGGAATGCTTACGAACCCTGATCTTTAGTGAAGTCCGGGTATGGACAATGGACGGAGACCTGATTTATGCGTTGTCTGGACATACTTCTTTCGTATACAGCGTATCGGTTTTGTCCAACGGAGACTTAGTCTCTGCTGGAGAGGACCGCTCAGTGCGAGTATGGCATGGTATTGTGTACTTTTTCCATTTAAAAATGCTTTGCGCATTGACACCCATATTGTTTTTAGACGGAGAATGTGCACAAATCATAATACACCCTGCCATTTCCGTGTGGTCTGTATCTGCCATGTCGAACAATGACATTGTTACTGGATGCAGTGACGGCGTCATCCGAGTATTCAGTAACTCGGAAGAACGCTGGGCCACTGAAATTGACCGGAAAGCATTCGAGGACCAAGTTTCCAACCAGACACTCTCATCACAGCAAGTTGGTGATGTGAAAAAAACTGACTTGCCAGGACCAGAAGTTTTAGTTGTTCCAGGTAAATTGTTTGATGGTTCACGTCGCAGAATATTCAGGAGCGAAACCAGGAAAAAAAGCTGGAGAAGTAAAAATGGTCCGGAACGGCGATGTTGTTGAAGCGCACCAGGTGAGTTGCACTTCGGCTTACCAAATTCAGCATGCCTAACTCACTACTGAGAGTGGGATTCTATTTCTTCCAGCTGGCAGAAGATCGGCGAAGTTGTGGATGCGGTTGGTTCTGGACGTAAACAACTCTTTGATGGTAAGGAATACGATTATGTATTCGATGTGGATGTGCAAGAGGGCGCGCCCCCATTGAAACTCCCCTACAATGTCTCCGGTGAGTGGACCTTATAGTCCTACACGCAGTTCTTTTTTATATATATGCCAGAGAATCCTTACACGGCCGCTCAACGCTTTTTGCAACAAAATGATATTTCTATGAATTATATTGACGAGGTCGTAAGGTTCATTGAGAAGAACACCGCTGGAGTAAACTTGGGAGGCGATAACAACTACGTAGACCCATACACAGGTCAGCCGTGAAACGTCATTGCACGCGAATCAACGATTGATCACACCCATTAATCTAATCTATGCAGGAGCATCAAGGTATCGGCCATCGACAGACCAGGGCCAGCCACCCGCAAATCCACCTGCATCCACATATGTAGATCCTTGGACTGGTTCATCTCGCTATTCCGGTGCCTCGCAAGCAACATCGCGTCCTCTGGCTGCACAGACGAAGATTCTTCCTTTTGTTTGTTTGTTGTAACTTGTTTGTAAGCGCTCTAACTGACGTCTTATAGAAAACACTCGTAAGCTTCAAGCAATCCAATATACTGGCTATGCGGACCAAGCTATATCAATTCAATGACAATTTCCGAGATGACATTGTGAGCTTCACAGCTAAAAAAAACAACCCTGACGACTATAAACCCAGTCACTACACATTTTTATAGACAACCGCAAATTGCGCAATGCACCCCAAAGAACAACTATTGATTGAGGAAGTGTTCACGTTCCTTTCCAAGCTTACTTCAAACCCGGCACCCTCCACTACAGGCACTTTGAATGGGACACATGTCGAAGCTATTGTATCGATCCTGGATCGCTGGCCGGCTGCGCAGAGGTTTCCTGGTGCGTCAGGGACTTCGAAGGAGTGAACACATTTATATTGGCAAATTGATGGCAGTATTGGATCTCTGTCGTGTGGTGGTTGCGTACTACACATATTCACCGGCAGCCCTGGGAAATCCCGAAAAATTCTTTGACCGTTTGTTCAATGCTTCAGATTGGTCGTCTGTTACTTCGCTTAAAAGCTGGACATCGAAGCCGCAGGAGACCAACGTACTATTGCTCTTGCGCACAGTCGCCAACTTTTTTCAAGAAGATACATTGACGAATGAAGGTCGCTGTGTTCAGCAGGTGAAATGGCATCCCTTTCTTTCACTGTCCTCTTGACCACTTTACTAGATCTTTGAGGGACTGAGTCGAGCACCGTACTATCTCCTTTCCAAACCACAGCGTGTGGCGCTGGCATCTATACTGTCCAAGTCCGTCTTCGTTGCATGGAAGTTTATTATTATGTGGTTAAAAATGCTTCCCAGCTTCTCATGTGCGCACCTGAAGAACCCGATCAACACAGCGGCGCGCGATCAGGCTCTCATCCTCGTCTTCAAGGTTTGACGCATTCCCCGCGAGATCCTCTACTAACTGGTCTGTAGGTACTTAGTTTGGAAAAGGAGGATGCTGAGGTGGCTTATCGAGCTTCCGTCGCACTAGGAAACATTGTGAGCATCCATTTTTTACTCTTGTGTACGTGACTTCAACGTTGCACTCTGGTTAGCTCTATGGAGCTCGGGATTGTGCCGTAGCATTGAACCAGAAGCCTGCGGAACTGAGGGAGATTACAGACACGATTAAATCTAGGTTCAGTGATGGGAGGATTAGTACCATTGCCCAGGAGATTAACTCGCTAGCCATGTGATGGCCAGCAGTGACCGGTGGTGGAGACAAAAAAGACCTATATAGCTGTACTTTTGCACTATGACAAACATTGGCAGTCGAAAGGACTTGTACTCACACGCCTCAAGTCGTCCCTTTGATCTACTC
The DNA here is from genome assembly GCA_038090395.1 of Boletales sp. KT-2023a. Classification (NCBI taxonomy): domain Eukaryota; kingdom Fungi; phylum Basidiomycota; class Agaricomycetes; order Boletales; species Boletales sp. KT-2023a. The sequence goes on along the minus strand of JBBPMP010000110.1, from coordinate 6,376 downwards.
CGTTTCGATGCTGATTCAGTTCCGTCTGTATATCGTGCGTCACGGTGAAACGGAATGGAACAGGACACGCAGGATACAAGGTCAATTGGATGTCCCACTCAACGAGAATGGGCGAAAGCAGGCAATGCTGGTGGCCGATGCTCTGAAGGATATCCCGTTTGTAAGGGCATTTAGCAGCGATCTGCAGAGGGCGTCCACAGTAACAAGACCGCTGATCTCGTGCCCTTTGGGACTGATTGGATTGTTTCCAGACCGCAGAGTGCATCCTCCAACACCACCCAGACATCGTCTTGGAACGGCACGAATCGATCCGTGAACGTGTAAGCATACCAACTTTTCTGCATCAATCGAACTCATCATCCGATCTCTGTGTATTGGCACACCAGTACATGGGCGAATTGCAGGGAGAATTTCCACCCTCAAAGACACCAGCGCCGTCAATGGAGAAAATAGCCGACTTTGGTACGAGATGCATGGCTTGGTATCTGGGATCGATCCTGGATCACATGGTTTCTGCGCTCGAGGGAGATCTCCCTGCGGAGACGCCACAGAACATCCTTGTAGTCTCGCACGGTGCATGGATTGGGGTTCTGCTCTCCGTGTTGCGAGCGAACGGGTTGCTGACTTGTGGTGAGGGCGTGGAAATTGGTCACTGCCTAAACACCGGGGTGTCCATCGTGGAATACCGAGGGATGCATGCTAGCAAGGAGGACGCATTGGTGGGAAACCTGGTTCGGTACTCGGACGTCGAGCACCTGATACAAGAAGACTTGCGTTCACAAGAGGTAAATGCGGATGTACTGGAGGATAGAGGGCGGAGACGGCGTATATGACGACCTACGTATAGACATACCTATAGAAATCGCCTGTGCGAAACTATGTATGTGGTTCGTCGACACCTCTTATGCATAAGATCTGGTGGGGGTGACAACGCAAGCTGATTTCTACGATATCAATGTATCTCCTTGAAGTTCTTCAAATTTTTTCCTTGCCATCCTGATGTTCATTTTGATCGCAGCGGTTTCTGAACGAAATGAGCCGGTAGCATGTTTCAGTAGGATACATCCTTACCAACGACCGGGTTGTGAACTACGACTAAGACGTAGGTATTCTTTGTCATTTCGTCTAGAACGGCGGTGAATTCTGTAAGCTCCATCTCTAGGGAGTGGAATTCCTCGCGTAGCCGTGAGCATGATTGTTTGAAAGCTTTGATCAACTCCGAGGTACGCTCGTATCGTTTTGGGTCTAATGACTGGGACGCTGCGGAATCAGATTCGGAGGACGAAGAGGTCGCGATAACGAGAAAGGTGGCGCGTTCAAAAAGGATGACCTCGGTCGCACTGCAAGCCTCGGCAAATATTCGCAAGTGTTTATTGAGGTTTCGAGCGTTGGGTATCAGCGTGTTCACGATGCTGGACCAAGCCTGGGGCACGGTATGTCAGAAACGAGGCGCGAAAGAAGAGCGAAGCCGGGGGTGCCTTGTACAGAGTCTCGTCATATATGCTCGTCCCGAGCACCTTGACGGGGACGTCGCCGCTCGCCTTTTGCAATTCAGCGAGCTTTCGTTGAAAAACGATGGATCGTTCTGCATCGCGTACTAGATCCATCTTATGGACGAGAAGAAAGACGTTTGCGTCCTTGCTGAATTGGGATAGGCCCTCGAGACAGTCGCGGTAATACTCCAGGTCCTTGGGCATCTCGCGGCTCTCCACGTCAAAGACGTAGATCATGACGCCGGCATGGGAGAAGATGGTGGAGCGCTGGGTGGAGAGGTAAGAGTCCATGAAGGCGTCCTGACCACCACAATCCCAGAGGTTGAGGATGAGGTCGCCGAGGAAGCGAACGTGATTCTGCTCGACGTCGATGGTAGCGCCGAGGCGAGAGGTCAAAGAGGCGGGATTGTTGGAACTGGGTCAACGACGGTCAGCCAGGACTGGCAACGGTGCGCGTCGTTCTGACTGACAAGATCATGGAACGCATCGACGTTTTCCCGCTGCCAGACGCGCCCATCAAGAGAACCTTGGAACAAAGACAACGCTCATAAGTTTGATGGATGGCAGGACCGGGATCGCATACCTTTTTCTTCATGGCGTCGTTCAGTGTTCAGTATTGGTGGTGGTAGTACATTACACACAAAAAGTGTATCGAATTCACGTAATCTTATGAGAATGATCCAACGGACCATCCCCTGCACCGTACCGACATCTCCACCGCAGCGAGACCCCAGTCCTCCCCGTGATTGTGACCGTTGTGCTCCCCTCTACCGATCCCCGCACGCTCCAACGCCTGGTCGTCGTTGAGGGCAGTCAAGACGCCGAAGATGACCGGCACGCCCGTGTCCAGCTGGACCCTCATGAGGCCGTGCGAAACGCTGTCGCAAATGTACTCAAAGTGCATGGTAGCGCCCTTGATGAGCACGCCGATCGCGATGACCGCGTCGAATGGGGCCGGGGACGCGTCCGCCGTCTCTGGCGGGGGACTGAGGCCGAGCAAATCTGGCGCGGACGATCCCGTTTGCACGCGGGAGCCTGCGATGACGCTGCCCGCGAGTTGAGGCCAACGCGGGCGCTGGGAGGGGGAGGGACGCACCGCGCACACGCGAGGGGGAGCTCATAGCTGCCCGGAACGGACTGCACGACGATGTTGGCATCCTTGACGCCGGACGCCCTCAGCTTTTCGATCGCGCCTGCGACGAGGGCCTCGATGACGACGTTGTTCCATCTGGCGTGCACGATGGCAATGCGAAGGGACGAGCCGTCGTGTCGGTCGGTAGAGGGTCCTTTGATGGAAGACATTCGATGGAGAGGGAAGGGACTTGTGTAAATTAGGATTATGATACATAAACAGCTTACTAGTAAATACTTTCCTTCACTTTGACTTGCTCCTCTCGGTCCGAGCGAACCAATGGAAGACACGATTGCTGGTATGTCTGAAAACAAAAACCCCAGAGAGACGCGCGCGCGTCGCTGAGCCATTCACCCGTTAGCAACGTACGCTCTCATCTATCGCTTTCTGAAGCAGCAATCCCAGACCAAGGCCGCAGAGGCCGTCAAAAGGGCAGCTAAACCCACCGTCGTCCTCCGCGACGACATGGAACAAGACGGACCGTCGCTTGAGCACATTGTCAAAGAATGGAGCACAAAGACGACCGTCGAATCGTGAGTCTCACTCTCTTGCTTTCTGAGAACGCGCCAATCACACGACTGTCGGCAGAGACACGGATTGTATGTATGCACGCACGCGCTCGCCTTTCTGTCGTCGCGACTGAGCCTTTGCATTAGCCTCGTCCGAGCAGTCTCAATCCTCTGATGGTACGGTACTCTCTCTCTCTCGCTTTGCCCCATGTCCGACACACGCAACCAGATTCCTCGTCTGATTCAGAGGAGAGTTCTGATACCAGGCAAGTGGGACCGTCGTGCTCGTTCTGGTGCTGACGTGAATCAGTTCGCCTGGATCTGACGACGCTTCGAGTGAGCTTCCTTGGTACTCATCTCGGCCTATCTCACTCTAAACACAGGCTCTGAGAGCGAGGAGGAGGATACAAGCGACAGCGACGACAGCGGTGATGACTGTAAGGAAGCCATGCCCAAGAAAAAGCCTGTTGAACGTGATACGAGTGCAACGCTGTCGTCAGGTTTGGCATGTTATCCTTCGTGTTCTCGCTGTTTATCGATGATGTAGTTGGAGAGAACGGCAAAGCCGGTCAGGTTCCAAAGCAGTCATCGAGCAAGGACAAGAACGAGAGCTCCGAGTCGGACAGTTCGGATTCGGCTTCTTCGGAAAACTCGGCTTCAGAGAGTCCAAGTTCGGATGGTGAATCGTCCGGTTCAGACGAGACGGATTCAGGCGACGACAGCGAAGAAGCGAACACGGGCCGGCAGCCTGATGAGAAAAAACCGAAGAGCACTTCCGAGTCGAGCTCAGAATCCGAAGATGACTCGGACTCGGAACCGCAGCACGAGCGTGCGGCAAAGAGGCGCAAGATTTCTGCAAACAACGCCGTTGTGACGACCGCTGTGGCGTCCGAGACGAGCTCAGATTCTGAATCAGACCCGGAACCACAACAAAAACGAGACGGACGCGTGGAGAAAAGACGGAAGACTGAGATCGCTGTGGCTACTGGGCCGCAACCCGTTGCACAGAAAAAGGGAGCAGAGCCTGCAAAGGTCCAGGCGCGTTTCCAGCGGATCAAGATCCAGAACATAGCGCCCGACCTACTGCTGAGCAACGGTTACGAGGCAAGAGTGGGTGGTAAATTAGCATCGCAAAACGGGGTTTCATGTTCTTGTCAGGGTGGGGGTACGAACGATTATGGCGAGCGCGCGCATCGCGACCTTGTCGTTACGCGTGGTGCCGGGTTTCGCAAGGAGAAGAACAAGAAGAAGAAGGGCGCATACCGAGGCGGGGAGATTACGGTGAGCCCTTGTCTCGATCAGTGGCGCGGCTCCTGATCAAGTACCGCGACAGTTGGAGAACCATAGCATCAAATTTGACTTTTGAAGTCGGGATGGTAGGGCATGTCAAGCACGTGAATTTGATTTTAGATTGTTACATTCGAGTATGAAACTAGGTACAATCTGAGCCCATCGCGGCAACCAAAGAGGCCGGCCAGGGGTAAATTCTGATCAGACTGCATCCAACGGACGGATCCATCGAATTGAGATCCAAGAGGGGGGTGGTGAAAGGCTCAACTCGTCGGGCAGAGCCAAAACTTGGTCTGGATGGGATGCGTGCCGGAGGACGACCTTGGGCCAGTAGTACGGGGGGAGCGGGAGGACCATGATGGACGCCGAGTTGTGGAGGGCGAACTTGATGTGGGACGGGATCTGACAAGGGTGAATGCAAAGGAGGAAACGAGAATCGTAAAGGATTTGAAGTGGGTCGGTGGGCGAATCGTCGGAGGTGGCAGCCTTGAGCTGTTTGGTGAGGTCGATCACTAGATCGGTGGATTTGACGGAGCCTTGTGTATTTTTAACAAAAGGAGGGGTGCGTGAGGCGAGCCAGGCGAAGCGGTCGTCAGGTTGCAATGTGGCATTGAGACAATGGCCTCCGACCCTGAGCTTCTTGTTCGGATTGAAGATGGCAGGTGACCAGAGGACGCCGGCGCCGGCGGTAAATGACGTCGTGTTGGGGTCGAGAGCCCACAAAGCACGGACGATGCGGTGTATGCTGGATTGGCGTCTGTCGGCATCTGCGCGGAGGGAGCCCCAAGGGTGAAACGAAACGAAACGGAGGGCGCGCAAGACGAGAGCAGAGCGAAGAAGGGGATCGGTAGCGTGGAGGAGATCTGTGGAGGAAAGAAGGAGGGTGCCGACCGGGGAGGGTAAGAGAGCGTTGGCGAGAAGGCATGCGGCTGATATGACGTGATGAGAAAGGATTGACGGGTAAGCGTGAGATTCGGACTTGCCTTTACGTTGGAGACGGTCTGCGGCGGACGCGAGGTGGGCAAGTGCGGCGTACGGGCGTTGGTGTTGGGGAAAAGGGACGGAGAGCAAGGAAAGGAAGGCGTCTTTGGCGGTAGCAAAGGAGACGAAGGGGGAAGGGGGAAAGGAGATAGGGTGGGAAAAGGGAGGGTCGTGGGCGAGGCAGTGACGGACCGCGTTACGAGAGGTGATGTGTGGCTGTAAATTTGTCGGATCGTTGATGCACCGCAAGCGATGGGCGTGGCAGGTTGCGATGATCCTCGTCTGTTGTGGAGATCAGAGTGAGAAAAAAAAAGAATAGAGAAGGAGAGAACCTTTGGAAAGGGTAGGAGGGGGCGGAGAATGAAGGTGTCCAGGCCGCGATGGCCAAAGTCGGCGAGCGGGGAGTGAGGAGAGCCCATGCCCCATCTACGGAGGGGGCGCATTCCGGCCGCGCCGGAGAGGGACGAGCCGGATGCGAGACGAAGGATGGCGGTCTCGAGCTGGTCGTCTGCATGGTGGCGCCGAGTGCGAGGAGGGGGGCACGGGCGCGGGCGAGGGCGTGGAAGAGGAGGTAGTAGCGGGCGTCGCGGGCGGTGCGCTCGAGGGTGGCGGGGGTGGGGACGGGCGGGAAGGGGTGCTCGCCCCAGGGAATGTGGAGGTCGTGGTGGGGTACGGCAAGGGCGGTGGCATTTTCCGCGGCTAGGGCGGCCATGCTGTGCGCGGCTGGCTGGAGGTGGTGGTGGACATGGAGGGAGAGGAGCTGGGAGGGGGGCAAGATCTGGCGGAGGAGGAAGAGAAGACAGGTCGAGTCGGGCCCGGCAGAGTTGGCGACGGCGACGACGGAACGGGACACTGCCAGCGTTGTTGGCAGACAGCGAACGAACTCGTGAACCTGGATCGGAGATGCCATCAAGAGACTCATATATAAAACTTGATAGCCGGTCTTTCGTCCTTCTCCTCCTCATCACCCA
>JBBPMP010000109.1:35407-60183 GCA_038090395.1 Boletales sp. KT-2023a | reverse complement strand
TCGTACTGCGGACAAGACAGACGAGACAAGTGTTCCTGAGACACAACCGAGGCACAAATGACCGAGACACAAACGACCGAGACACGAGGTGAAAATGATAGGAATAGGAGAGACGGGAATTTGACAGAGATACATGATGATGATCAATGGTACACGGTAACACGGTGACCACTGCCACATTGCTGCCCATGCTCATCCAGAGGTGTCCTACGAAAAGTTTGATGGTACATGCGTATGTGGGTGTGCTCCTGTTGTTTGCTCATATGGTTCACCAAGATGTGGGTACGTACCACTTAGCTCCTTGGACAGACGGGTGTTTCCGGAGGATTTTTCTGCCCTCTAGATGATATGTACTATCATTTCGGCGAAGCTCTGACAGCTGTCTCCCGCTTTAGCGCATAACTTACGACGTGGCCATGCGTACGTCGCTGCTCCTGCCAAGCTGTGTCCGAGGAGTAATAAAAAATGGAATTGACAAACTTGTGTCATCGATGTGACGTGGCACTGCGGACCCATCTCAGCCTCCGATACTTTGGATCAAGATGTCATGAGGCAGATATGACGATGATAAAGTCTATCGATGGATAAAAAAAAGTGTGAACAATTAAGCGACGATTACGCGTGCAACTGTCGCAACTGAGGTTTGTTCTCTATGGGAGGTGTCACTTGCAAATCTTTCCCGCATCTTGCCTGAAACCTGCGTTTTGCCAGTGGTAAAAGCACACGACCCTCTCCTCTAGCAATCCATTCGGTTATCCACCAAGATCCACGACCCTGGTCTCTCTTTGTTTCCTTAATATCTCTGAGTGCCTCCAGGAGCCATAGTTCAGGTTTGGCGGAATGGCGAGCACGTATGATTTTTTCCTTGGACTCGGCATAGGGTTCAGTGTCCTGGAGAAGCTTCTGAAGGGCTGTCCGAATATCTCTCCCAAGCAATGCCGCGTGCTTGTTCTTGCTCCGCAGACAGGCAGCGTAGAGCATCGCACAACTTGCGGGATCATTGGTGACTGGCGAGAGATTGCTGATACCGAACAGAGACACTGCGGTGATGACGTTCTCCAGAGGATGTTTTTTGTAGAGAGCGTGAAGGAGGGTACGGGCGGCGGAAAACGATGAGAGCACGAGACCATACTTTGGGTGATCCCCAAAGACTTTCAGAGCAAGCAGAGGGCAGTCGAGTTCCTCGCACCGACCTGTGAATGACGCGATCAGTGCGACTCAAAGGAGTGACGTGCAACATGAACGTACGAACGAACATCTGAATATCGAGCGGGGTGAACGACTTTCCAGACTCTTTCCAACGAGGGAATATTTCTGCGACGGCTTCGAGGTGTTCTGCCTTGCTCGCGAGCTGGAAAAGACGTTGCCAGGCAGTTGCACGAACCTGGCCTGCTTTTACAACTTTTACTCGTCCAGTACGATCCTGCACAAACTGGAACAGCTCGAGGAATTTCCGCTCCCGAGCGTACCAGTATTTGGAGGGCGGCTTGGCAGAGTTTTCCTGTGTTCCGTGTGATACCGGCCTACCATCTTGGCTAGCGCGTCCAGCTATACATATGAATTACTAGGGTAGAAGAAAATCTGATAAATAAGGACGAACTGAGTAGTGAAGGATGGAAATGCCTCGCCAACACTGAACACCTCGTAGCGTGAACGGGGACATACCGCCTCGCAACACCAGCCAGAACGCCGGCCATCGAACAAAATATAGCAGCACGACGATGTAAATACAAACAACGACAAACACATGATTGTGTTTCTCATGGATGGCTTGCTATCGAACAAACCCATGAAATATGTATTAGGGATCCCACATTGGTAAGGAACTCCGTTGCTGTTCCCGACGAGTGCGCTCTAAATAGTATACAATTTATACCCCATTCCTATGAAAGTAACGGGAAAGACACAGCAGTGCGGGCAAAGGTGATTCACATGAGAGTTGGCATTGCAAATGTCGTGAATCAATTTGGCAGCGACAACAGCCTTAGAGCATCGAGGACCCTTCTCATGGGCAAAAATACAGGGCATTGCTGACTCGGCGTCGTCCTCCCGTCGCACGACACGCTTGGATTTTAAAGCTCAGCGTTTCCCTATCGACCGAACAAACCCAACGTTCGGGTCTATTTAGGTTTCGTCGAACCTGAAGAAGCTCAAAATGACAGTCAGTTGTTTCCTTTATCGCACACACATACGTTTCTGTCTAAGGTGTACCTGTCATGTTGCATTGCCACCTGTTTAGGTTGGCGGCTCAAAAGCTTTTTGACATGATAACAAGTCACAATGAGATTTTGCAGCCATCCAAAGTTGCTTATTGGATGATAGCACCTCCTCTCCATTGCTGACTAAGCACCCTCTTATCGTGCCAAGTGTTCCGCTCCCGCTGGGAACAGGATTAAGGTACACAAATCCCACACGCGACTCGGGTATATTAACACCGTCTGTTTGGTTTTCTCGCCGAATCATCCCCTCAACTTGTCTCTGTCAAGATGATGAATGTTACCTATGATTCATGTGAGTCTCCGGCTATTCAATCCTCTTCTATCCTCATTCGCTCCTCGAAGCGGGCGACCTTATATATGGCACTGGCGTATACAACCTTGGAGACATTGCTTGGGTATTGGCCTCGACGGCCTTGGTATTTATCATGATACCAGGCGTCGGCTTCTTCTACTCCGGTCTCTTGCGCAGGAAAAACGCGCTCAGCATGATTTATCTGAGCATGATGACAGTTGCAATGGTCTCGTTCCAGGTCCACCGCTTCATTTCTTGCGATATGCAATTTCTAACTTCACCTTAGTGGTTCTTTTGGGGTTACTCCTTGGCGTTCAGCCCCACCGCCAGTAGATTTATTGGCAACTTGGGTGAATCGTTCACCCTTACGTTGGATTCGGTTTCACTTACCTTTGTTCACAGACAATTTTGCCCTCATTAATGTCCTTGATCAGCAGTCTGCTGGAAGTGTCCGCGTACCCGCCATGGCCTTTTGTGTGTTCCAGCTCATGTTTGCCGCCATTACGTAGGCCGTCCTACCGCTGTGTCAGACGACACCGCTTACATTCTCAATTGCATAGCCCAATGATTGCCATAGGCGCTGTCGCAGAACGGGGTCGCCTAGGACCGCTCCTCGTGTTTGTATTCGTGTGGTCTACGCTGGTGTATGATCCGATCGCGTGCTGGACTTGGAATCCCAACGGTTGGTCCTATGTCCTTGGTGGCCTTGACTTCGCTGGCGGCACACCCGTCCATATTTCTTCTGGCACTGCAGCACTCGCCATATCCCTCTACCTTGGGAAACGTCGTGGTTATGGCACAGAGCGGCTTGCGTACAAGCCCCACAACACCACCTACGTTATTCTCGGCACAGTCTTTCTCTGGTTCGGCTGGTTCGGGTTCAACGGCGGCTCAGCCTTGTCTGCCAACTACCGTGCGATTGAGGCTTGCATCGTCACTAATTTAGCTGCTAGTGTGGGCGGTCTGACCTGGATGCTCTGGGTAAGTCTTTCGGGGAGAGCCAAACTATATTGTCCCTAACATGCTTTGTAGGATTGGCGCTTGGAACGCAAGTGGTCTGCTGTTGGTTTTTGCTCTGGTGCCATCGCTGGTCTCGTTGCCATTACCCCTGGCTCTGGATTTGTTGGTTCCCCGGCCTCAGTTCTGTTCGGCTTTATGGCTGGTACTGTATGCAACTTTGCCACCCAGTTGAAATTCATCTTTAAATACGACGACACCCTTGATGTGGGTCCTTTGTCAATCCATCTATCTGGTGCATACTTATCCAAGTAACAGATCTTCGCCTCGCATGCTATCGGTGGGGTAGTTGGCAACATATTGACTGGACTTTTCGCCCAAGCAAGCATTGCGGACGCTGACGGCATCACGAACATTCCTGGAGGCTGGCTCGACCACAACTACAGGCAACTCGGAATCCAATTGGCAGACTCAGTTTCCGGTCTTTCCTATTCCTTCGTCATGACCGTGAGTTGCTTTCCTGTACCTAGCATGTACATGTTTGATTTTTTTTTTCTGTGCAGACCATCATCTTGTGGGCCATGCATTACATTCCGTTCCTCCGTCTCCGTTGCGACGAAGAGACTGAGATCATCGGTATTGACGACGCCGAGATGGGCGAGTTCGCCTACGACTATGTGGGCATCGAGACCGAGCTTCTACCCCGACACGAATACAACAATAACAACAACAACAACAACAACAACGACACCACGGTTGCGGGAAACCGCGAACCCCAGCACACTACATCGACTTCGCAGGAGAGCGAACCCGAAAAGACGGCCAATCCCGTCTCCGCCGTGCCAACATTAAATGTTTAATGGACAGCTTATCCGTAGGATTATGTTTGCTACGCCGTGACCCTTGTTGTCCCATTCGATTATCATTTCCTTAGAAAAAGAATGAAAGACGGACCTTTATTTGTCTGTGACAAACTCCTTGGGGTAATTGCATTCGCAGAGGTGCAGGCGATTCATTCTTACTTTTCCCTTTGCTAAATGTAATGTGCTACAGCACACTTGGCAGCAGAGTTGGCAGAGGAAATATTTCGTAATTGTTTTCAACTCTCGGTCTCATTCAGTTTGAACAGCGTATCATTAGCGCGAGCCTTTCAGCGATGCATAGAGATTGGCAACAACGTTCGGACGACGCCAAGATTTTCCGAGTCGTTCTCAGCCCGAGGCTCCAGTTACAGGTGCAGCCTGTCGCTATGATGTATATATTCGGTGCGTACTTCTGGAGTGCTAACGCACAGCTTCACGTCGCCCGGCGGCCCGTCGGGGGAATCCTGCTAGCCATACTAAGGAAAGTGCAAGGCACTAGTACTTTGCACCCTGGCGACCGCATACGTAGAAGACTTGATTGGGGCCTCCACTTATGTAACCGTAAAGGGAAAGAAAGGAAATTTCTCGCATTGGTGTATTACACCGAGTCTCCATTTTCGACCCGCTTATCTGCGTGACCATTTTCGTCCTCTCCTAGAAACGCTTGCGAATGCAAGGTACGGAAGGTCAATGATAAAGTGTCGTCCCCAGCATTAAGGTAGCCCGAGCGTAACGCGCTCGTCGGAACTGACGATAATCCTCCAAATAACAGAATAATAGACCCTCGCTATCCGAGTCCTTGGCATACTAGTTCCCGTCTGCAGGAAAGATCCCGATTCAGCCTCTAGACTCTTCCCAAAACAGCTCACTTGATCACTACAGCACGGAAAGGACCTATGTGATCGGTGCTGACGGGCAGAAGGCCCTTCCACAACTTGCGCTGCATCGACGGCTGCGGACGGCATCCGGCATTCCACGTCGGAAGTCAAAGGCATCGCCCCAGGTAAACACCAACTATGGTCATTCCTATTACATAGCTATCTACAGGACGGGAACCATCACTCCTAGAAACCCATCCAAAGCAGAGATTGGGCAGCTTTGCCGCAGCTGAGGGAGTATTGCCATCCGCTTCTTCCACTATATAAACACATCGTAGCGGTTGGACGCTCAACATTCCATTTTTGCCACCAGCAACTCTAGTATTTCATGCCAGATAATATTCCGCCGTCTGATACCAAAGACCAAGCGTCTCCTCCACCGTATACACTCCCCAAATTCACCACCGGTCAACGCAGTACGGACTTGCTCGTCCAACCCCAGCAACTCAAAGGACACCTCTCCATACTACATGCATTCCACAATCTTCGGTTAACCATACAGTCTGACCACATCCCGCAACTTCCGAATGAGGTTTGTGCTATGGAACCAGGGAAACGCTGGGCGTGGTTCGTGAATATTGCAGTCGAGAGGTCCGTTTGACTTGTCACATTTTGTAAAGTCCCGGCTGAATTGTTCTCCAGGTTTGACCGATGGTGCCGCAGTCTCGGCAGTTGGTGCTCTGCGAACCTTGAGTTGGCTCTTCCTCCAATCGATGTCCTCATGGTCTGGCACGCCCATCTTCTCAACCCGATGTAACGGATTTTCTTGCGTGTCCCGTCGTTCGTGAATAACTTCTGGACAGATGGTATGCAGAAGATACGGGGCGAACACTAGCATTGGCTCACTTACCAGATCTTTCGGAGTGCATCGCCGCTCATATCGCAAGTGGATTCACCCGATGATTTGTGTGCCTCTTTCTGACGGATATTTCAGGGCTCTCCGGATCTCCTTATTACCAACTCACCTCACCCCGACCGGGTTCAAAATTGGGAAGCTCACACAGAGACGCCATACGACCCATGGGACGCAGCGGCAATTTTATCACACAAAGAAATAAAATGCCCATACTGCGAGCAACGGATGGCCGTGGGTGGGTATCGTCTGGTTCCCCGCTGTCCGAAAGTGCCTGACGTCCAATAGCATTCCTTGGTCCAGATGCCGTGGGGTATGCGCAAAGCAACTTTACTAGTGGCTGCACATCCTGTGGGAAGACAATCAAAAAGAACTTGTTGGGTCTCTACAAGTTCGCAAACGATATCGTGAAGACAGCTGATTTTCTCCCGTACGTGACATCGCATGGTACATTTTTGCTTGCAGTGGTCGAAAATTTGGCAGTGGAACCTTGTATACGCCCCAAAATCCACGGGATACTCAGCGTGCTACATTGATTAAGAAACGTGTCATGGCGGCAGCTCGCCTCCCGTCCTCAGACACGCTTACCGTAGAGAATGTTATGAAGAAGTTAAACTTTAGTCCCGAACATCTAACTAAGATTTTGAGCGAACAAGTTCGACGCAGAATGTGCGTCAAACGACGATTGATCGCAGTACCCATCTAACTTTTTTTTTTTTTTTGACAGAGGGAGGAGAATTATGAGTGCATACACCGACGACCGACCGTTCTCAATAGAACTCGTAGGCGCGGTCAGTTTCAAAGGATTCCTGTCGTTCACTGTGTGGTTTTGCTAAATCAATAGCTATCCTAGGTCCTCCGACAGGGTTCATTCGTGGGCAAGATGGCCGATCTCGGTTGGACGGAGCCCGACTGCTTTGGTGGGGAAGAGGAGATGGTGGTGTTGCAGCATTGCGTTGCGAGATATCACGCGTACGTCTGTGCGACTTCTAACACACGCTCTGAGCTGATCTTTTTCCGCAGGTTTTTAGAACTCATGACCGATTCTCCAGGGTCATTCTTTGTTCCTACGCTTGACATCGACCTTGCGTGGCATACCCATCAACTGACGGCGAAATCCTATCACACTGACTGCAAACGGGTCGTGGGTCGATACATTGACCAGTAGGTACCTGTTTCTGAGTTACATTGTGGTGACAATGAAACGCGCCGTTTTCCAGCGAAGATAAAGTCGACGAGAATCATCTGGCGACAGGGTTTGACGATACAGCTCTTGCTTGGATGGTACGTGCACACCCCACTCAAAACAAGACGAACGAAATGTTGACCGGGCACCTAGGGCCGATACAATCTCCCATACTCTTACTGTGGGTGTGCTCTCCCTGGCAAAACGTTGGGCCAGCGGTTACGTCATGCATTGTCCATATACCGACACCGCACTGCCAACGCACAGAATGCTCTTCAGCCGCCACCCGAGGGAACGGGTGCGACACACCCTAGCGATCACAATGCGGTCTATTTGATGCACAACGCAAAGGCGGCTGATCAGGCGCGGGCGCGAAGACGTGCCAAGGCTGAACAGCGGCAGAACCAGGAGGGACGGGATGCCCAGGTCGAGGACGATGAGCAGAAGCAGACGCACGAGCCCGCATTCCTGTACCCCGTTCCGTTGTGGACCGGAGCAGCGTCGTGCGTCGCTGACGCGTCTGTCGTGGTGGATGGCAAATGCGCGACGGTAGGATTCTTGTTCCTGCGCTCGTACCTGTCGTGATTTGCTGATGGGTATGCCAATGTAGGGTGTCGGAGGTTGTATGGCCGCATGCGGCGGCGCGGCCTGTGTGAGCGTGGCTGCGAGTCAGCACAGTGGTGGCAGTGGTGCGCGGGGGGGCGGAAGTACTGCTCCTGCACGTGCGAGGGTGCAGGTGCCTCGAGGCAAAACGAGTGCACGTGGGGGCGGCAGCAGAGCCCAGCCTTCTCGAAACATAGCTAGCGCGCGTGCTCCCATGGTTTGGATGTATGGTGGTGGGGGTGGATGTGGTGGTGGTGGAGGTGGTGGAGGTGGATGTGGTGGGGGTGGGGGTGGTGGGGGGGGGTGCTAATACTGTAGTGTTGCCAGGAATGTTTTGTGATAGCACTTCGGAACAATTTGATCGGACGAAGTCACACAAAAGCGAGTTCGCTGCCTCGGAAAGTGGGGGGAAGCAGAGGTGGAGTGGGGTATGCTGGTACTGTACCCATGTCATTCCAAGGGTCATCTTCAAACTGAATATTACAATATTATGCAGGCGAACATGAAGATTTCGAACTGTATTCAATAATTCTCCACAAGACGGGCAACCGCTTGAGACTCTGATTCCCCCTCGTGACGATCGATCACCTTCCCAAGTATCTAGGGAATCAATGCAGATCAGTACGAGCGTTACAACCTCCCAACAAAGTGAACTACCTCATTGACCTTCAAAAAGTTGTCCACAAGCTCGATACCGAGAATATCTTTGATTGCATCATCGGCAGCCAAGTACTTTCTCGCTTCACCGATATTCAAAGGCAAGCGTTTCTTGATCCCCAGTGCCTCCCTCTCTGCAGGCGTCATTTCGGCGGCTGTACGGGGCACGTCACAATTCTTGACCCCGAGAACGAGGTTATCCCTGACCCCAAGTATACCGCACGCCAAGACGCCTGCGACGGCCAAGTAGGGATTGGAAGTTCCGTCGATGGGCCGGACCTCAAAGTTGCGCGACGCAGGTGTGGTCGCTCTTGTCAGCCGGACGGGTGACTCGCGATTGTCGACACCCCAACAGACCCAGGTGCCTCCTGACCATATTCCGTCCAACATTCTGGCATAGGAAGCGTCGAGGGGGAGCGTGAGCGCAAGCACGGATGGGAGGTAGGACATGAGACCGGCGAGAAAGGCGGATTCGACGGGCGTGAGGAACTCGAAAGTAGATGTGGCACCTGGCATCTCCCCGCGCACCGAGACATGCATGTGAGCGCCGCTTCCACCTGTTGCAGCACACGCTCGATCAGAACTTGAACTTTGACGAGAAACAGAAAATATTCGTTTACTGACAACTATCAAGGGCCAGCCTGGGGGCAAATGTGGCTCGCAGACCGTGCTTACGTGCGGTGTTGTAAATGGTTTCGCGAGTGTGTACCAAGGCCTCCGCAGCCTCGAATGGGGACATGGGCCCAGTGACGACCTCGTACTGAAATAGGGAGGATTCGATCCAAGTTAAAAGAATACGTGGACGAACTTGCCTGTCCTGGTGCGGCCTCTGCGTGATACATCTGGAGTTCAATGCCGTCGTTTTGAATGCCGTCCGCAATTTCTTGGAGGACCTGAGCTTCGACTGTTCCTGTAGAAGTACTAACGGTTGTGGACCACTGGCAATCATTCACGGCAACGAGGGGGTTGGTTGATTTAACCAGCGTGAACTCGGTCTCGAATCCGACGAGGAACTGGACGCCGAGGTCCTCGGAAGCATACCTGGAGAGACGGTATCAGTCGTGCATTAGTGCGCCTCAGGTCACCAACCTGATAAGGCGAGATAAGACTGTGCGGGGACAAAAAGGGACTTCAAAGGACGGCCCGTTAGGACGGGGGATGGGGACATGCTCCTGAAAGAAACCATAGAAGACAGCGTGTGCAGGGGCGTAGCTGCAAGGGCGGAAGGAAGAGGTGTCAATGACATAGATGTGTTCTCCGACGGCATTGAAGCCAGGTGCGACCTGAAGGACTACCATCCCCAAGGCGGCCTTGGTTAAAGTGATGCCGGGCCGCTCCGATTGGAGAAGCTTGAGGAAGTAGGTGGCTGGCAAGACCCGACAGCGAACCAGATTGATGAGATCTACCCATTGAATGCGAACATAATGGATACCGAGTGCCTCGAAGATAGAAGCAAAGTTGGGGGGCGTGCCATTTTGTTTAATCTGAGACATGGCTGATCGGAGGAGAGGAGTTGGGGGGGAGAACGGTGATAAACGCACATTTAAGTACTGGTCCGCAGTGCACAGGCTAGCGTCGTAATTTGCCCTCATGCATTGATAAACGAGCACAAGGTTTGTTGGTTAGATTCAAGGCGAACAAGCGTTTATGTAAACAAGCTCAAAACCATCGGAGCGTGTGCGGAATCAAGTGGAACAGTGCCAGTGCACTCTGAGTTCGTCGCATGGAATTCTGAGCCAGCAGCGCCTGTATGAGGCAAGTGCAGAATAAGCGGAGGAAGCGTGTACTTGGTAGTTGTGCTGAATCGGAAGCTGGTCGCAGTCACGCAGTAGACTTCTGTTGTAACCAGTCAGCAGGCAGAAAAGGAAGAAAAAAGAACATCTTAGTACTGGCTCGGGCGTCATGCATGAATGGCTTTTTTTTTCTCGGGGATGACAATATCTACATATCCGCAGTACTAATATACATACCCGAGTATCTTGCCACCGACATTTTTGCGACGAGCCTCCTCGTGATCCAGTATGCCAGACGACGTCGTCTACGGATTCGATCAGAAAAGTAGACACAACAAGGCGGTACAGAACGCACAAGGATGATGAACCCGAACCCACGGGCAGGGAGAAGCAAGTTTACCCAGTTTTCGATTTGGTTCACTTGGATGTTGAAACGGGGCGAGATGACGCCCGTCTTGTTGAGTCGGCCATTTAGCTGGACGACGATCTTTCCCGAACGGTGGTCATCGATGATCTCGAATTCTCCAATGTAGCCTGCGGGCCTAACGTCAGCGGTCAAGTGTTGCACACAGGGCAGGACACTCGCCATGCCGTTGCATGACTGTCAGGAATTTCACGATGACTTTGGATGAAGGTCGGATGAGGACCTGGCGCTTTCCACGGCGCTCTGCGTTGACGATATTGTTCTGGAATGCGATCTAAATCGAGCGAGCGAGTACGCGTTCGACAGACTCACAAGACAGTCGTTCTAAATGGTGCATTGGAGGGTCGTCGCAGACATGGAACGCGTGGATGCTCACCAGGACGGAAACGCGGACCATTTTGAGAGCGAGACGTCAAGTCTTGTGAGCAGAGACACAATGAGGGGGCGTGTGTTATCCTTGGTGGCTGTGTAAAACTGTGTAGCACCACAAGCCACAATTCGGCAATTTCCGAACGAGATCCACGACGCTATACCCGACGTTCCTCGACGTTCATCATCAACTCACCATGGTACGATCTCGTCCTCGTCCTCCTCACCCCTCACCGCATGCCTGAACCCCTCATTTGTAGGGTCGTGTTCGTACCAAGACTACCAAGAGAGCCTCTCGCGTGCTCATCGAAAAATAGTGCGTGCACCCCGCATATAGTCACTGGCGCCACCAGCTTAACCCGTTCAGCTACCCCCGCCTCACCCTCGACTTCCACACCAACAAGCGTATCATCGATGAAGTCGTCCGTATCTATCTTTTGGTCTTTTATCGCTCTCTCATCCCGATCCTCTAGGCCGTCGTCCCCTCCAAGCGTCTGAGGAACAAAATCTCGGGTTTCACGACCCACCTTATGAAGCGTATCCAACGCGGCCCCGTCCGCGGCATCTCGTTCAAGCTTCAGGAGGAGGAGCGCGAGAGAAAAGACAACTACGTTCCTGAGGTGTCCGCACTGGACACCACCAACACTGGGCTGGAGTTGGACACAGACACTTCCGTACGCACCTGGCATTCGATTTGGGATCTTGCGTTCATTCACGGATTCGCTAGGAAATGCTCAAATCTCTCAACTTTGACATCCCGCACACCGCTGTGCCTGTGACCATTGCACAACCTGAGCGAGCGCCGCGCAGGCGCAACGTGCCTGGCGCAGCACGGTCATAAGATGGGCGTGTAGTACGATTATACTTGTTCAGACAGATGTGCATTGTACTCGCAGGTTTCTCAATCTCATTCAATTACAATGTCCAAGCGGGTGCAGATTTTATCTGTATTCTCAGTGTTCTCAACGCACGACTAGAAAACAAATCAAGTCAACCCGCCGCGGTAAACAATGCTTCGACGTACACATCACCCGCGGCCCCTTGGACGTTGAGGTTTGTGGAGGTGGTCGTCCAAGCGTTTCGTCGATGATCTCCGCGACTCTGTTCCACGGCGATGTCTCCTGCAGATCCGGCATTCGACTTCCGCCGACAAGTCGCACGGATATCCCAGGACAGGTTCCCAATAGAAACGACGCGACGCCAGCGGAATCACGGATTTCGGAGCGCAGATCGATCCGAAGGAGCATCGGTTTTGCGCCCTTGCCTCTTTGTATCGTCGACAGGGTGGCCGAAATCGGAGGCACCTCCCGAGCGTTTAGTCGCAATTCCAACGTTTCGATATAAGGACAATGTTGTGAGAATGAACCGAGTGATTTCAGAGTGCCGTTCACGGTCGTCAATGGCGGGACATCGTTGGTGATCGACAGGTGCTGCAGGATCGGCCATGCCCTCGCCATTTCGTCCAGTTTATGATCGTCAAGCACTACCCCAGTGTTTTGTAGGGTAAGGTGGCGAAGATGGCGGAGACCCAGAAGATCACCGATCGATTGTAAGCTTGACGAGTAGCCACTAGCGGTCAGAGAGAGCCAACGAACGGATTGCTGTTGACCGGACAGCGACGAGACGGATTCAAACAGCCCGCAGAGTTCGTCTGGGCTGACACGGGACGCAAGATGTACGTTGATGATCTCCAGTTGACACGAATGGATGGCTTTTAGCAGGTGTAGTACAAACGGCGTAGAGAACGAATGGACACCAAGGGACCGAAGGCTCGAAAACGGATCTGGGAGAGACAGCTCCTTGCACTTTGGAGAGGAGAGACCAGGCCCTAGTCCCAAAACAAGGCACTTGAGATTCCTGAGCGATGCAAACGCAGATAAAAAGTCGGCGATCCCCAGAGGGATCACGTCTATCATCGTTTAATGTACCGTACGGGGATCAAAGCGCGACCTCACCCATGAACACGCGGAGAAACTCAAGCATGCCAAAGTGATTTCGAAATTGAGTCAAAAAGGCACGGGTATCCTTGGTATTACGCCCGCCGGGATACTGGAAGCTCAACGACTGAAGAGCGCTCGGAGGGGAGACCATCAGCATGGATTTGGTGTAGATGGAATTGTTCGAGACTGGGATGTTGCAAATGATCGAATGGGCGAGTTCCTGAAGGTTCGGAAACAAGGGTTTGGACGGACATGACTGTATGAGAGTTTGGAGAACGCTTTTGTGTACGACTATTCCCCCGAAACCGGTGAGGGCATTGTCCGGCATGATAGTTCGAATACGTTTCGTGTACTGCAAAGGCCGACGCCAATGGCTGATCGTGGGTTTTTTGATGATCGTCTGCGGCGTGCCATTCGGGATCAAGTCAGGTCGTGAGTTGGATGCCAATAATCTGGAACGCACAAACGTTGCGACGGCCATCCGTTCGTTTGGCGCAAAGTTGAGCAATTCACGGGGAAAGGTCATCAACAACGGCAGCAAGGAGGTCTGGATGCGCCATAGCACATCCAGAGCAGGAGCACTGAACAGCTTGCAGGTGCGCGCGAGGCTCGCGAGGTCGGCACGACCCTTTTGCGAGACGTAGACATGCTCGAAAATGTGGAGCAAAATCTCTGGAATTTTAAAGCAGTGAGGTAAGTGCGCGTTTCCGTGCGGCATGGACGAATGTAGTGAAGAGATAAGATCGGTCTGGCTCCGATGGTATGCTGTCCAGGATATAAAGTCGCCCCGTCGTCGAAGAGGACTCAACTCTTTCCTCTCCCCCCACACTCGAACCCATACACTCCTTTTACTAGAGACCCCCCTCGCTGCACCCAGGCAGAATGCTCGTCCACCGCACCCTCTCCGTCGTGCCCTTTGTTGCTCTCGTCTATGGCGGGCCCCTCACGCTCGTCGGACGCAACCCCAAGGGCGCGTGCAACGTTGAGAACGTTCAGTGTTGCCAGAATGTGAGCACGGTGCGTCGACCGTGTTTGTGTGCGTCGATTGTTGACCTGATGTCAAGATGGCGTAGTCGGATTCTACGGAGGCTATCAATTCGGCGACGAACCCGACTCTGTTGGACCTGCTGGCGGCTTTACCAGTGAACACGCCGGTTGGTATGGGATGCACGAATGCTGGAGCTGGCTCTGGCGTGGGCTGTGACACCAATCCTGTTTGCTGCGACAATGCATCATACGTGAGTATTCTCTGGTCTTGTCTCTATTAATCTCATGGGTTGTGTAGCAAGATGGCTTGATCAATGTTGGATGTACACCGCTTGATCTCGGCGAACTATGAAGGGTAGGACTGGCGTCCGTCTGACCTGGTTCAATGTTCGCTTTCTCTTGATGAGACGCTGTCTTTTTTTTATATTGTTGATGTCTGATCCCATATCAGTACTGTAACGACGGACTCGACTGGGTTGTTGTAATTTACATTTTATCTATGTATCTAGGAGCAGCGCTCACCTTGACTGATGTCTTGTCCTCCCTTTACACCCGCCCCTTGCGATACCCATTCACACTCGATCCCTGCTCTGGTTTCTGATGGTGAGCAGTGGTTGCCCATTGTCTGTTGTCCCGCCATCTTTCCCCTGGAACTCGTACGCCGGTCGTCATGTCGATTCTTGCGGCGCTGATGCGACTGTCCTGGTAGTTTCAATGCGCCATCGAGCAGCTCATTCATCATCCAGAGTACAATTCAACGCTCATTCTGCGCGCAGACATTGTTGGCGAGATCCATGACACCAACGAGTGTCTTATCGAATCCCATCGCACTGTGTCCACCATCCATCGTAAGCTTCTCCCTCGCAGACCAGGACGCGATGCTCCCCTGGAGCAACATTGTACCCTATACGCGTCTGCCACTGACGCGGACGAGGGCCTGCCATGCACGCTCGTGCTGAGTCCTCTCCTCCGGCCCGGCACGCCTCTCCCGTACTATCATCCCACCGTCCGACACCTCGCGTTCCGCTTTGTCCCTTGCTCACCCCCAACCCTGCGCATCGAGGCTGTCGTGCTGCCCGGTACGCTCTTGGATTTGAACTCACGACTGTATCGGACTGCGTTGTCGCTTCTCGAGACCTTGCATCGGTACGGATGGGGCGCGATGACGCACTACCAAAAGCGTGTCAAACACGATTGTATCATTCCCAGAGAGGTGTATCAGGATCTCTATCTCGTCATGCGAGAACGGTACAAGCATTGCGTGTCCGACTGGAAGGAGTCTACAGACCCGCTCAAGCACGTGTTCGAGGTAATGCTGACCTTGTCTGAAAGAGACGGGCTGATGATCCGTCGCAGGATATCGGGATCGCAACGTACCTCGTACTTCTCTGGAAGCAGTCCTACGCGAGTACGGGGCGGGACCATGGCAACACCCCAGGGCACGACGCCCCTCTACAACCGCCTGGTGGGTTTTTGGATCTTGGGTAAGTCTGAGATCCATCCATCCCCGTCCTTACACGCACCTTGCAGGTGTGGGAATGGTCTCCTCACGCACATTCTCGTCTCCGAGGGCTACTGTGGCCATGGCATCGACCTCCGGGCGCGTGTCTCCTGGGAGCACTATCCCGAGCGCACGCGTGCCGCCTTGCACGTCCACGCATTCGATCCGACGCAGTACATCCGAGCTAGTACGGGGTGCAGACCCGCCGGACCCTACCTCCAGCCTGGCGCGTTCCTCATCGGCAACCACGCAGACGAACTGACGCCTTGGCTCCCCCTCGTGGCGACCATCGAACACGCATCCGGGTATCTCTCGATCCCGTGCTGTGCCTGGTCGTTTGACGAGCGGTTCACGCACGCGTCCGATACCTTTTTGGACTTGCCTATCATTGACGATCACGCGTTTCTGGATCGTCTGAATTTAGGGGGGGACGGCGGCCGTCAGAGTCAGTACTCGAGATATAGAATTTGGCTTGCCAGGTTGAGTGAGTGGATGGGGTGGAAGTTGGATTGCGATACCCTTCGAATCCCCAGTACACGAAACTGGGCCATCGTAGGTATGTCCACACCCATTGTGTACCCGAATAAGATCGAAACAGTGCAGGTCGAGAACGGCTCGCAGACGACACGCAGGTTTATGTACAACGCGCACTTGGCGTAGTGCAGGACGTTGTAAAAAGAGGAACGTTCAAGACACGCACACCAGAGGGGAAAGCAGCTGATCATTGAGATGATGTAGTCCCCATTATCGTAGGGTTTGTTGGGTTAAGAAAAATTGAAATGGCGATTGTGATTGTTCTCGTTCGCCCTCCTCCGACATACGTCTGCATTCTTCAAGCAGCTCTCTTAATTCTGCCAAACTGACGCTCCCCTTCCACCGACGTTCGTCCTCGTCTGAGGAATGGTCTTCTTCCTCGCTGTCATATTCTTCATCGTCTGTATCCTGAGGAAGGTTACCTAGCACACCACCCGAACAGTCCTCGAGCCTGACGCGCATCTTTGTGCACATGTCCCACCACCTCTCCCACCGCTCAAAGCACCCAGTCCGTGGTCCATCATTGTTGTTTAAATCCTGTAGCAATGTTGGACTTAATGCCCTCACGCGCTCTAGCTTAGGAAAGGAAGCTCTGTTCAAGGCTTGAAAGTTGCGGTCGTTTGTGCGCTGAACCATCACCGTTCGCACTGGGTCGGCATCGGCATACGCGGCGGCATATCCAACCTCAAAAGCACACAAGAGGCCATGAAGGCCGATGTGGCGGATATGACTGTGTGGACGGTTGGTAAGCGTGATTGGGAGCATGGCCTCATTTTCAGGCTGATCCGGGTCGGCGTTGGGATCGCGTACTGGGGAAAGCTTCCAGTCGAGGTTGAAGCAGAAAGTGGTCAGGAAAGGACAGAGGTCGAGGATAGTGCGGACGTCGAGCGCGGGTATACAATTCAAGTCGAGGAGGAGGAGGTTCATGCCGTGGTGTGCGAGGAAGGTGACGACATCTGGAACGTCGTGTCTATGGGAACCAAAAGAGAAGGAGAAGCTGCGTAGCAAGGGAAAGGACCAGCCGGTGGCCTGTTCCATAAAGTCTCGGCAGAAGCCTTTTAGAAATAGTTGCTGAAGATTTGGCAGCTTTAGTTTGACGTCCTGCGCGGAACCCAGTGTGATCGTATCAGGCTCCTTGATTGGGGCGTCGAAATCGAGGTAAATGGCGATGAGGTTGGGGAGCGTGTCTAATGCCCAGATGACCTTGGAGAGTAGCTCTGATGGTACATGCCAGTGTACCGTGCGCAAGTTACGGCAGGACATGCCGAGGGTGTCTGCGATGGTACCAAAGGCGCTTGACATGGGCCAATCGACAATGAAGATTTCCAGGTTGGGGCAACGTTGAAGGATCGCGATGAGGGGCTTCTCAAAGTCGTCCATGCGGGGGCCGCGTCCATTAGAGAAATGGGTGATGTGAAGACGTCTTGCCCACCATCCAAGGGAGGGGTCGAGATCAAGGACATGGCAGAGGTGACGCAATTTGGTGGGATCATCAAAGAAGAGACAACGAACGAGAAATTCGGTTCCGAGTCTGCGCCACGTTTTACACGCGGCAATGATGGCCTGTAAGAAAGAGATGTGATGAGCAACCTCGCGTCGTCGGCAGACAGAACGAAAGAAGACCTTCTTGGTGGCATAGCTGCGGCGTTGGATGATGTTGATGGTATCTTGGGGTGTGCGTACGGTCCAACCGATCAAAGACTTGGACCAGGTCGACGGGGCCATGCTGGTTTGCAGGCCGGGGTAGAATATCGTGTCCTCATCCGCAGCGAGGTCAAAAATGTGGGACCAGAGTTCAGGAGGGAGTCTTTCTGCCATCGTAGTTCAAAGCAAACCGTAAATACATCACGTGGACATCCTGAGACCGTTGAGCGAAGAGTATAAAATACCCCAGGGTCAATTATTTCGATCTTGTTTCCCCACCAAGTTGAATACCCACCATGGCCGATGTGAGCACCGTCGAGATCAATGACGCCGTTTTTTGTACTAGCCATTTGAAAGAAGTCGTATGTCTACCCCGCATTATTACCCCACATCGTGATCGCCTGACCGTGTCGACAGTGCACAGAATGCAGCTGCGACTTGAGAGAGGAAAACGATTCTTTCTACGGGGTGGATCTTGTTACTTGACCCGCCCTCGGTCATGCTGACAATCACTAGTTTGACCCTATTGATAGGGAGTCTATCGAGTGTCCCGCCGCAACGGTCAACAAGGATGGCGTGCACCAATGCAAGAAGCACGGATCTACCGGTGAGTGACAAACCGGATCTTTGAACGTGCACTGACACTTGTTGTAAGCATGCAACCTCTGCTTTGGGTGGAAGAAGCAGATCACTAGGGCGAGGACGGCGGCCAAGAAGGCGGGTAAGAAGTAATCGTACCGGGCCAGGTCGCAGTTGCAAGTGCGGAATCTGGTTGTATTTTCGATGTGTTTTTGAAAGGACAGACTTTTTGGATCAATAATTGAACTATCTGCAACATATGTCATGCAGGCGAGCTCGTCTCTGTCAGAAAGTAAAGCCTGAAGCCTTCTGTCGAGCCTCTCACAAGACCATCTTTCAACAGAAGCCCGGCCATGGCGGCAGCACTACCACCATATGATCATGAGGTTGATGATCCAGGGGAATTGTTGGTTGCCTGAGCCAGTCTGAATGCTTCCCTCTGATCTGTAGGGTCACATTGACTTGTTATTACTGCCAAATCACGACTGCTACCTCGTGACAAGTACAAGTACAAAGCACTGTCACTAGCATCCGTCGCGATCTCGTCCTTGGCACCACTCGGTCGTTACCGCGCCTACCATTTGCGTGAGAAGGGTCACTCGCTGCAGCGAGAGGACATGCTGCTGGTGACTTTCGCAAGGACTCTCGGGCACGCATAGGCGGCTTTGCGAGCGGTTCTCGACCCTGGCAAAAGCATTATCGGTATATGAAACGGTGCAGAAAGACGGACGAACCCGTGAAAGTAGATACCAAAGTCCACATCCTCGACAGAATGGCATGAGAGGTGACAGTATGTATGTTGGTTATGCATCCCTTGGAGCGACAAGGATGCAATCAAATATGCTGCATCCCCAACCAACGCCTGGACTAGTTGCACCTATCAGCACGAACGAGGAAATAAATGATGTCACGCACATATGGACGTCAGAACTAATTGGGGATTGTCATTTACGCTCCTTTTGCGCCGAGGAACGCTATGATGCTCGTGTTTTGGTGTTCGTGAATGGAAGGTAGCATACTGTTAAGGATGATGGAAGCGGTTGCAGGAAATGCCGTTCGTCACTCCAGTAGTTTGGCAGCATCGACTGTCGTCCATCTGCTTGGCTTGCAACACGATGTCCAGCGCCGCTAGAGAGGACAACCTGAGTGAGCTACATCTCTAACTACGTTCATGCTAGCTCTCGTCAACATGAAGAACGGGCTTGAAAGCAATGTATAACTCACATATAGGTTCTACTTCGTTGGTAAAACACTCCAGGAATTAGTCACGACTTGAGAGAAACTTCAGTCATCATGCAGTGGCCGTGTCACCCACACTTAGATTCCGAAAGTGGCCGCGTGTACATGATGAGTCGGAATAGTTTGGGCTCGGAGACCCAGCAGGAATGAACGAGAGGGGGAGCTGGAGATGGGAGACGAAACGTCAGAGTTTTATGTGTTGAAGGTGCGGCTGACATCAGACAAACGGGCTCGACTGGGACAAATTGACACCCAGGGTTATCACTGATATTCAGCGCATCTACAACACGATGAGCCTCAATCGAGACCGGTGGACCTCATTCAAATCATAGATGAAGTCTCAATTTGATCGTTGGCGGCGCTGTTAGACTATATGATGGTCAGCAAGTTGCTCCCGAACACTCACTGAGTACGAAACTTGAAGGGAATACCAATAGGTGATGTCGAGTTGTCAAGAAATGCATCTTTCGAGTCACCCCGAACAAGTTGCCTTCCGTGGTTTCTTTCGCAATATCTCTTCGTCCTCAGGTGCGCCATTCTTTGAAATACCCCTCGAGTCTTGACCCCGGACCGTCTTATCCCGCCTCATAAGGTTGGTGACTGAAACACAGCGTTGTACAACCGATGCTGTCTCTCCGGGACTAGGGCATTCAGTTCATCGTTGGTTTCGAGACAGATTTAGGACAATTCCTCGGTATCGTGCTGGTCCGACGATGAGTGCAAGGTAGCACTCTGTGAATGCCCTATACCTGAGTGAGACGAGGGCCGCGAGGCACTAGTATTTTTACTGGATATATTAAAGGTGAGTGATCTTCCTGAAAGACGTGTTAACCATGGGCATCTCAAGTCTCGAAGCTTGACTTGTAAAATACTCTGGCAGGAAGCACACGATTTTTCTATAACTGTAGATGAGGATCCAAGTTCTCATAACTTGGATGGTCAATTCATAGCATTTATGTCGTTGTCCAGCTCGGGTATCTACGCGGATTAGCTGATAGATTTTCTATACTGCGCAAGCATTTCCACACTGATCATTTTAAGGCCCCACTGGTCAGCAAACGCTCTACAATCGTCTCGCCGAGCCATAGTACCCGCTTCGTCGTCATTCACGAGTTCGCACAGGACCCCACCTTGAGGTTGATTCGTGAGAATACAAAGATCGACACCGCACTCGGTGTGACCTCTGCGCTCCAGTACGCCGCCTTCACGTGCGCGGAGGGGAACCATGTGACCCGGACGGGTGAAATCGAAAGCGCTGACTGACGGGTCGACGAGCTTCCTGGCCGTCAAGGATCGGTCGTGCGCAGATATGCCCGTTGTGGTACCTAAACGCATGGCATTAACAGCACGATATGAGTGCAAAAGAGAGGCACATGCCGTGCTTGTAATCGACGGTGATAGTGTAAGCAGTGCGGTGTCGTTCTTGGTTCTCCGGAACCATCATTGGAATGTCAAGTTCCTCAAGGCGGTTTGTGGGTAAGGAAATGCAAATATAACCACTAGGAACGCATGTCAGCGAGCACCATGAGAACACTCAGTTCAACAAACCTAGTGTGTCTGATGATCCAAGCCATGGCTTCGGTCGTACATTTGCTTGCGGACATGATGATGTCACCTTCGTTCTCTCTGGATTCGTCATCCATGACCACGATCGGTTCTCCTCGCGCAAAGGCATAGAGTGCCTCCTCTAGTGGATCGAAGGAGAACTCTCTCCGGAGGAAAGGCTGCTCCTCGCGAACGGGACGCCATGTAGGCGTCGAACCATTGGCTTTTGGGGATGCAAATGGCATTGAGGGAGGCGTTGAGCGTGGCGAGTCTATTGTAAGAATTAAACGGTGGGACACTCCCACCGCTGTTATATCTACAATACGAGCTTGAGATCGCAAACCCGAGTTTGACTTGCATTAGTCAGATCTCTCTCATATGTGTAACGTCATGATGATCGCTCAGCTCTCAAATAATACTGTATGTAGATAAAACGTATCGTCTATTTGCAGGCGCATCGTGGTCAAGCCTTCGCTCGAAACCCAGTCAGGTCCAGCCTCAGTGTCCAAAGCATGTACAGACTGGATGATTTTCGGAGAGTCGTAAGACCCTTGGCCAAATACGTACAAACATTGCTTTCTAACTCCCAACATGGTGTCGCTCGCTCGCTACATCCGAAACATCCGCAGGACGGGCATAAAGCAATGGTGGCATCAAATGCAGTACATCGGCGACGCCAAGGCAGGTACTCTCGTTGGCACCGACCAGTTTGTCGCCCTCTTCCCGCTGCCGTCCAAACATTGACCGTTCGGCCAGGTTCGGTAACCGCTACTTTGAGAATCTGAACCCCGAGGATGAAGTTCCAGGTACGTGCTCCAGGGTGCGGTTTGTGACGACGCGCTCATCCGCCGCGACCAGGTCGTCACAGATGGGTCGACTTTGCGCAGCATTACGACAATGCCTCCCAAGTCCCACCCGAATGGCATTCGTGGCTGCAACACATCCGACTCCTTCCTCCAACAGAGGATGCAGTCGTGAAGGCGTCTTCGCCGTCGTGGAAGGCGGTGAGTCTTTTGTTCCTTCCGTTGCGTACGTCGCTCATTGCGTCCGAAACAGCCATGGGTAGAAAATTTGACTGGGACGCGGAGCGCATACCGACCGTACAACACCGCCGTGCCAAAGGTGAACGTTTGGAAACCCGAGGTTACAGCTCGAGGATAACGCATCGGATGGCGCTATGTAGTCGATATCCCAATTATTAATATCACCCTACGACTTTACCCGTTCAGTCTCGTGACCTCATAGAAGTCCGGGGCGCTGAACACCATTGAGTGGTCTTGTAGTGTAGTGGTTATCACTTGGGATTTTGACTTCGCGACATTCTATGAGGGACCTTCCCAAAACCCAGGTTCGAACCCTGGCAAGACCTCGATTTTTTCTTCTTGCTGTTGACGGGTCACTGTTGTTCGCTGCGGGCCCACGTGAGAGAAACGGCTAGAAATACCATGTTCATACCCGTACGCTGTCAACGTGTCAAGGAGAGTGTTCATCAAATGGCGTCAGATCCAGGAGTTCTCCGATTTCCGGGGACGCGTCGCAGCATGTTTTGACATTCCGGTGATCCCGCAAATTATGAAACGTATCTCCTTCAAAGACTTCTAACAGGTTTTCCCGAGCGATCCGGAATGAATGGGGTTTACAAATGCTCTGATGTACTTATTCATCATGGTGGATGATGTCATAGCGCTTGGTATTCAGGTTTTCAAGGTTTTTGATTTGCTCGCAAATCGACAGAGCATCAACGACTGAGAGCATAAATCGAATCGACGAGGCACCTGCCATCGCACTTACACGGGTCGATCGATAACCCCAAGGTCTCGCAACATACGATGCTTCTACAATTATCGTACTATGGCTCTTTGTCCCTCTAGTCCACAGAACTGCATGTCATCTAAGATACGCACGCCAAAAGAAATACGAAAAAAAAGTCCACCAAGAAACGCGCTAATATCCCGACGGCTTCGCTCCTCCAGACGTATCGTACGCGCGAATGACCCGCGTCTGATCCAGCCGTCCAGACGCATCGCCCCCGCCCTCGGTCTGACTGAACGCGAAACCGCGATTTCGACGCATTCGTTGTACAGCCCGGACTTTTCTGATCGCCTTTTGGAATTGCTCTTGCCGTGGTCGGTAATCTGGAATGTTGTACTTTTGAAGCTCTTGCGCGATGTGGTACGAAAGTGGGTGGTAGGTCCGCCGGTAGTACTTCCAGCAAAAGTCGCGCGCCAGACAGACAATAGGCAAGAGCAGGAGCATAAAGTAGAACACCGCGTCTGTCCACAGACGTGGAACCAGTCCGGCGTATTCGGTAGAGAAGCCGAGAGGAGGGGCGATAAGAGCGTAGAGCGGCAAAAAGATCATCGTGAACACGAACGAGCCAGGAATGGCAGCCACGGTATACTTGGTCCATAAGCTGCAAGGCTCGTCAGCGAAAATCGAAAGAAACGATAGGGAACGCACTCCGAGATCAGAGCAGCCTTGCCAAGCACGGTCAATAACACAGCGAGGTACAACGCCGTGCCCCAAAACCAATGGTCAGAATCTAACCCTGTCGCCTGTTCCAGAGTACCCCAGAATAGGATGACCGAAAACCCAAACAGAATCTAATCATCCCGTGATGTCAACCCCTGTCTTAACGCGGAAGACATGTATACGCACTAGGCTGTGATACAGCGCGTTCACAACCCATAACCAAAACGCCGTCTTGGTGAAGAACACGTTCTTTTGTCCGAGAGAATACAACTGCGGATATCGATCCAAGATTCGTGCCGACACGAACTGATCAAAGATACCTATCACAAGTGGAGGGAGCACAGTAAAGAGGACATTATAAAATGAGATCGTCCAGGATTCGTAGGCAATCTGCCCCGAAAAGTTGTTGAAAAACGAATACTGTTATGCACATGGTCAGAACAGATCGCGTAACGGTAATACGTAGGCCATACCCAAAACTGCGTCATGTAGAGCGTAATATTCTTGTAAAACGAATCTAGGCCGTGCTATCAACCTATCGTTCACGTCACAAAGATGGCATCAGAACACATACAAAGAATAAGCTTCGATAACCGTTGGTAACTCCACGAGCCGTGCACGAGCAGCAACTTTTTTAAGTATCGAAATTGTGAAATCGCAATGTCTGCCGAACGTGCTGCTTGCAGACCCTAACGGAAAGAATGTCTTCAACGCCTAACGTAGCCAGAACAGAAACACCTGCCTCGACGCCCGAAATACCCACTCCGACATGTGCAGCCTGGATCATGCTCACGTCGTTGGCACCATCCCCAATAGCAAGCAAGATCGAGTTTTGGTTCTTCTTGACTAGCTTGACCACCAGCGCTTTTTGCAATGGGGAGACCCGACCTATCACGTCAAGCGAGTTCCAGCAGAAAACCCAAGCGATAGACGGAAACCCACAGCAGATGACCGCTTTACACAGTAATGCCAGCTCCAAAAACGAGCTGGACACTTCCTTTTCGAGCGCGAACGTCAAGCTCTTGCCATCTACCCCAATGCACCGTCGTCAGCCAATCATTTAGCAACGGACAGAAATAATTGCACCAATAATCAACGCCAAATCTTCCTGCTCCCCGCTGATCCGCTGATTCTTGATCGCACTCAGTCGCTTCGATATAAACTCCGCCGTGTCGTGCGCCGTCTCTTCATTTACGATCACCTAGCATTCTTCCATCAACACCCAGCTTTCCACACACGCGGCGCCACGCACTAGATTCATACTCTCCGCGATCAACCGGCAACTCATCCCAATATTGATG